>KB310830.1:39927-60379 GCA_000328365.1 Capitella teleta
AAAATAACTTAATATTGTTCGAAACCTGCCCCCCGGATTATCATACGTCGTATTAGACGCAAAAAAAAAAAAAAAAAAAAAAAAAAAGCGGGAATTAATCGTTTTGACAGATGTTCAAGGTCGATCATAATGTACGGTAATCCTTGATGTTACTTTCAACCAAGATAAGGCTGTATCGTTATATATTATCATGTAAAGAATTGTTTCACGCGTACAACCGCGGTGTATTCGGATAATTCGGGTTAACAGATTGACAAGCCAATCTGGTTTTACGCATAACATGGTCGCGTGACCCATGGTTTGCCAAGTTTTACGGGTTTATGCATACCCGTTTGGACAGATGTTCAAGGTCGATCATAACGCACTTGATCATAGACGTCATTACTGGATGAAGGTACTCAACAGTCCTAGCTGGGGATGCAAGAATGGGAATAGCAAAAGAAAGAAAGGAAATGGTGGAGGGAAATAGAAACATAACAGGAGTGAAAGTGGACAGAGCATGTGAGGAGATAGCTCTAGGGAAAGCTGGAGATGAGAGTGGAATTTTTGGAGAGTATATACATGGACTTTGAGAGAGGGCCAAAAGAAGGTTGAGGGATTAATTAAACTTCATATTTGATGGAGGTGAAGTGCCTGCAGATTGGACAAAGAGCAGAATTGCGTTACATCATAAAGGAGGCGATAAGCGTGTCATGAAGAACTACCGATCAATGACCATTACCAGCATTATGTATAAAGTCACGATGTTGATAATAAGAAGAAGAATAGAAGGATGGATGGAGAAAGAAGGGATTCTGTGTGAATGTCAGTCAGGGTTTAGGAGAAAAAGACTGACTGGACACTGGTGAAAATTTGTTTATCGTGGAGCGCTTGATAGAGGTGTCAAGAGGAAGAGGAGAAGAGTGCCTGGTGGCGTGCCTAGACATAGAGAAAGCGTTCGATCGGGTAAATTGAGTGAAGTTGCTAGAGGTACTGAAGGAGAGAGGGTTGGACCCCAAAATACACGCATTGATGAGAAAGCTGTATACAGATAACCAGGTGCGCCTTGTCTTGAATGATCTGGAAACTGACTGGATAAAAATTGATGGAGGAGTCAGGGAAGGGTGTCCGCTGTCGGCAGTTTTGTTTAATATATACATGGCAGATGTGGCGAAAGTGATAGAGGACTCACTGGACGGAGTGGAGATCAGGAAGTATTCGAGAAATGGACCCGAAGAAAAGATGGTGATAAGCGGGCTTCTCTATGCAGATGACATTTGCTTGCTGACAAGAGAGACGCATGGAATCCAGAACATATTGAACAGGGTGAATCTTGTGCTGGATGAATACGAATTGAAGATCAACCGGGAAAAATCGATGGTGGTGAGAGTGGGAGGCCCTTTTGGAGGAGGTGAATGGTATGCTGGAGAGAAGAAAATAGTGGAGATGAAAGAGACGCGATACTTAGTTATGAAGATTGCTGGAGGAGTTCAGGGTGGAATACGATCGCTTAAGTTACGGGAAGAGTGGAGAAGTGCCATAGAGTGGCGGGTCTGGTGAAGTTTGCAGCAAAGAGGCCGGGGAGTCGTTTCTTGATTGGGAGGGAAGGATGGAAGAGTGGAGTGGTCAGCCGGATCATGTATGGAGGAGGAGCCCTTGTTTGGAAGGTGGAGGAAAGGAATCGACTAGAAAAGGAGCAGACAGCATTCGGAAGATGGTTGTGGAAGGCTCATCCAAGTGTGAGGAATGCATGCATTCAGGCAGAGGGTGGATGGAGCACATTCAGTGAGAGGGAGGCGAAAGCGAAAATGGGATACGTTAAAAAGATCTACGTAGGAGGAAGCATGGTGGCGGAGGTGGGAAGAGGAGTTTTACTCGAGATGGAGCTGAAGTCGGATCGGTGGAGGGCGATCAATCGTATAGCCATGGATTACAACCTCGATGGGGTCTACTACAGTATACGTTAAAATATAGAAGACTGTCTGCAGAAGGAAAACGATTGGCCAGAATTCCGGATGGATGGGTAGAGGAAATGGCGAAAGAAAAAGTGGAGAGGAAGGTTAAGCAAAGAGAGTTGGAGAAGTGGAGAGGAAAATTGAAGGGTACAGAGAGGATAAGAAGATAAGCAGAAAAGAGGAAAGATCTGAGAATGGAGAGGTTCGCTGATGGTGGAGATGGGGCCAGAGTGTGCATGATGGTCAGAGGAGATAGATAGTCTGCTGGTGAGGGCAAGTGCAAATGTGGCGTGGAAATACGATGAAGATGACAGGAAGTGTGTGTGTGGCGAAGAGGAGACGGAGAAGCATATTCTATTTGAATGCCCACTGTACGAAAGGCACAGGATTGAATGGAACAGCTAGAGTGTGGAAGATGGAGAAGAGGCAGGAAGATTCAATGAACGGAGTCCTGGGATTTGAAGTGCCGTCAGAGATGGACTTTTTAATTTTGAGAAGTGTGGGTGTGATATGGAGGGAAAGAGAGAAGCATGAGAGAGAAAGAGAGTAGGGGGGGAACAGATTGGGAACCAAGAGTTATTCCGTTTTTTTTAAGTTTTTTGTTTTTTGTTTTTTTTTTTGTTTTTGTTTTTTTTCCTGCTCATTTAGGCTTCTGCCGTTGTGGGGTTATAAGCGTCAGTGCAATTTATTTATTTATTTTGTTCCATTATTTACCTTTGTTGCTCAGTTTTTTTAGTTTATCATTATGTTTATTTCATGTTTGTTATCTCCTTATGATTTACATATCTTAATTTTCGTTATCTCACTCTATTTACATATTATTTATTCTCTTGCTCCGAGGACAATCCGGTTATTATTTTTAGAGTCCTGATACAAAAAGACTGAAATCTTTTGACCTGACCCTGACCTGTGATGCAAACATGCCTTTATTGCTTCCGCGTTATGAACCGGCCACCATAATCGGTTGTTTTCAGGTGTGTCTAAACCAGTAGAACCAGCACACTTCGCAAACCACGCAAACCAGCGTGTTCAAGTATAAAACCTCCAAATACACGTTGATTATCCTTGAGACTTGACTCCTAGCCCATTAATTGGAAACTAAATAGCTTAATATTGTTCGAAGCCTGCCTCCTGGACAATCATATTTAAACTGAAGTAACAAAGTGTCTTACCAATACCAATTATGCCACAACATCTGACCTTCAAAGACCTCAAATTTGACCTTCATAACACATCGTAGTCTGATCATAATAATCATTACTGAGATGTTTGCCGATAAATGAACTGAACGCATTATTCATCATACATTTTATTCTCTTTTTCGTATCGTGAATTTTCCTTGAACAAAAACCCTCGGAACACAGACACCCTCTTTCTTGTTGATGGTCTCACGTAGAATATAATCACATTTCTCAGTTTCAAAACCTGCTTCATTAAATAATTCTGTTAATTTCTCTGAAGAAATGAAAAACAACATCATCAAATTATTACAATCAGAAATATAATTTCTCACCCCTTGAGAAGAAATATGATCGTGTGCCATCTTGTCGCACATAAAAATTTTCATCAAGTTTGGAACCCGGAGAGAATCGGATCATGGCAAAATCATGCAAACCGTAATCCCGGAAAAGGATGCATCCGCTCGGAGCTAGAACCTTGAGAAGAATGAAAGATAAGACGAAAAAGAAAAAAAAGAAAGAAAAGGAATGCAATAATTTTCTCTCTAATATAAACCTTTCGGATGTTGAGTAGTGACTGCAACATTTTATCTGGGTGAATAGCCGAAAGTACGAATATCATTGTCACCACATCCACTGCGGAAGGGGTAACGTATGCCAAAAGGTCATCAGAGGTCAGATCGCACTGGAAAGCTTTGCATCTGGATTCATCATACAGCGAATTCTCCTGGACGAAGAAATAACCTTCATACACATTCACAGAAGATCTGTCTGGCAACTTACTTTGACAAATTGCACAGCCCTGGGTGAAAAATCACAGGCGTATATGTATAAAGATGAGTTATCTTTAAGTAAAGGGAATAAGAAGTTACCAACTCCGCATCCAACTTCTAATAAAGTCTTTGGACCTTTTTGCTGTTGGATCAGTTGATTCAATAGGTTAATTAATTAATTATTCATTTCTTAATTTTAGTTAGTGATCACCTCAGAACCACACAAGTCTTCAAACTCTCGGCTTGTCCAATGACGATCCTTAAAGAATTTAGTGGTGTTGCGCTTGTAGAATACATCCCAGTGCTTCTGAGCTTCCCTTTCTAATTTTGTTTGCTTGAAATCAGAAACGATTCTTGAGTTTTGATGTTCAAGTTTTGCTTGTTCGTCTTCTGAGAGGAGTCGCTGTGATGCGGATGAATGCTGACTCCAAGATTTCTCATCAGATGAAGCCATTATCTATAAGCATAAGCGTACTCTAGTCCAGATGTTCAGTTCAGTTCATTCAAGACTATTCAAGTCCTTTTGTGACTGTCAAGGTGTTATACGTACATTATGATTTCAATAGCAAAATAGACAGAAAAATTGCTCAATTATCGCTCATTGGAATGTTCTGACGGGAAATCCTTATGTTATAATGAATGTGAATTTTGCGAGAGCAACTCAGCAGATTGTAACATCTTTAATGCCACGCGCAATAGATAACAAATATTCTATTAATGAGAATTAAATCTAAAAGGAAGCAGCAGTAGACAAGTACGATACCAACATGTGTGAATAAGTTACGGCTTGTGGTACTGAGAACAACACACGCATGCGCATTGGTGCATCAAGCTTTATTAGCATATTCATGATAATCATGAATATTCATAACAATATGAATATTCATCAGATGCCATGAATTGCGCATGCGTGAAAGGAAGCAGCAGGGAAGGTTCTTGTTTTCTTCACCGCTGTCAGTCGTAGCTAATTCCCATCAGTTCTCTCCTCATTTCCGGGAATCGCAGCGTCTTAAAGAGGGAAACTCACCTGAAACCCTCTTCTCCTCGATTCAATTCATTGTTTAGGAATCTGAGATGCACGAATTGTGCTCAGATCTTTGCTTTGTGAAACTTTGAGTTTGCTTTTCCATTTTCGAGGATTTTCAGTGATTTTCAGTGATTTGTGATTCACTTTGCGACTCAAGCCAAGTCAAGCATCTGTCAACACTAGTCAACACTGGACAGGAGGCCAGTCTGTCTCTAACCACTGAAGTTTGATTCTCACTGACTGGGTCACAAGCCGATCTACTGTGGTCGCATATGAGATTGTGTTATCTGGTTATAAAGTTTAAAAGCCTAGAAATGTTGATGGTAATTGATTAATTTGATTGAATACTGAAAAAACATCAGATCCCCACTATTCCACTTTGAGAGACTAGTGCTGGGTTTCTGTCACGATGACTTGAAGTAACGAGTTGTGAAGCCAGAGCGTTTGAGTGACGTGTGGTTGATATGTGCGCTGCCATTGCCGCTGCCGCTGTGGCTTCGTCATCACATGGGTCCTCCTCGTCCACCAGCCCTGGCTCTCCTGTACCAGGCACAGAATTCAGCCCCAGCGTCTCTCTACGCAGCTGCAAGTCATATGATTATCTGCTGAAATTCTTACTTGTTGGCGACAGTGATGTGGGGAAAGAGGAAATCCTGGGAGGGCTGGAAGATGGAGTGGCTGACCCCCCATGCGGCTACGCTGGATCCAGCGGTCAGTGTACTCTTTCACCACTCATGTTATTTATCATTTCATCATTATTGGTATATTATTGAAATTTGGTTATGGCAATATTATGGTTTCCATGGTTACACCTTGTTAATCCCAGCTCCTTGCATGTTTCCATTGATACTGCCTGATTAATGAGATGGCCAGATTACGTAACCACTTTTTGATGGTACAAGAAGGATTCTGTATCTATGATCGTGGCAGCCAAACAGGTTTCATGCTTGGTCACCCAGTCATGCTTGAGCGCCCCTCCCCAGTAACCCCAATGATATATATAGCTGTCCATGCATCAAACTTATATGAACTTGTGTTTCTCTCAATAAATCACATAGTGTTCAGTCTTTGTCTTCGTCTGCCTCTTCTATTACGCTATAGTTTCCTCAATTTATATTGAACAAAGCTTGAGAGCTCTAAGAGCTGAGCATCACGGTCTTAAGCTAGTTTGTAGCTGTGTGCATAGGCAGCGTCACTTTCAACTTTTCAAGATTTTTCGAGTTGTAAAATCACTGGATGAATCAACTTTTTATTGCTGTGTAATCGAGGTAATAAAAATTAATGATGCAATTAATAGCTCAAAGTAATATAGTATGCAGCATGAAACCAGCGGATGCAAACGGCATGAACTTCACGAATATTTGTGTCGGAGGATGTGAAAAACAGGCATGAATCAGAGTGAACAGCCTCTCTCTCTCTCTCTCTTTCTCTCTCTCTCTGCTGTAGGCTCTGCAAATAGTTCAAATGTGTTCTTGTTTCTCATTGTTCTGGTGCTCCATCACAATTTAGAGACCTAATTAACTTAATTAACTGGCATTTCCTATGTTAGTGTAATTCTCATTTGTCTTTGGTTGAGTTGTACTGTTCTGAATGTCGGAAGGAGAAATCTTTAGTTAAATGGCAGAGGGAATGTTTTATTTCCTTCCTTTATCTTTTTCTTTATTTTTTTCTCACCTTCTGTTTCTCTCTTGATAACTGGATGAATGACCGCTACCGAGCAGTCTTTTGACTCTTTTTCTCTTGACCTCAGTCTCTTGCATCTTAGGGCCAAGAGAAAGGTCATCTTGTATGACCTCTTGCGGAACTAACGACCACCTGTGGCCAGTTGATGTCTTTATGCGTCTGGCCATCGTTATCTTTTGAGCATTCCTCTCCTCCTCAAGGTCATTGACTCTCCACTCGCCATAAATGTTCTTCAGCTCATTTCTCAGCTGCATAAAGTATATCTTACATGTATGATCACTATGATGTACTACTAGTAGTACTGGTATGTATTTGCAGATCGTGCACTCATAACCTCTGTTGACGGTGCAGTGCTGTATCGTAGTGTTCTCAGTGTATCGTGTATGCACGCGGCATTGTATTATGAATATGCGTTTGAAGTTGAAACTTTTGGTTTGGTCCTTACGAAAATTCTGATTACATGAGAACTTTCTTTTGCCAATTACCCGGGTATGTAATCATGTAATAAAGCGTTATGTAATCACTTGAATGAAAGATAACCCGTCAGTATTCTTTAATCTGGAATCATAACGTCCATATATTTATTTAGTTCTTCAACCAGGCTGACTTACAGTGCTGAATTACAAAATACTCAACTTGAGCACCATTCTCTGTGCCTGGTATTCCATTATCTATTTTTGTCTTATTTACCTATCAGCCTCGTAATTATCTCCTCCTTGTCCATAATTAAGATCCCTGGTTGTGTGTGAATATAGTTTGCAGGCCAGCGCATAGTACTACAACATGCACCACAACTTGTTCTCTCAGGCAACACAGGCGCCTTTAAATAATATTGTGTTGCGTGTTTCCTGTGGTGCTGGCCAGGTGTCGAAACAGCTGACTTCTCTTTTGAACATCCTCATCTCTTTAAACGCATCAGCTGTGTTCTCAACTTCTCATTCTCAGCGTTAATCAAATGAATTGTTCGTATGAATCCTCTTAATTTGCACAGTAAGTATACCCGCTGTAATTCATCCCTCTTCTTTAATCCTCGAAGGGGTTTTCCCTTGCGGATATTTGTGAAGCTATCAACTGAAGGGGATCGGGTATCCATACGGCTTAACTCCCGCTTATTACCAGTAATCTCGACACCAGGAGGAAATCAGATTACGATGAATCTCTGCTGCTTAGAATTCACAGATGCAACCTGGCCTGTTCTGCCCTCCGCTGCATTAATTATGAAGTACTCTCCATCTGCGCTGATGGATGCCATAACTGTTCCCACGTGTACCTGTGATGAATGTTCGGTCACTCCTCATGAGGGAGCAGCTATTTGAGTTATGATCTCTGCGGTCTGGCTCCCCTTGGCGTGTGAGATCAATCAATTTTTTTTTTTGGGGGGGGGGGAGAGGATTTGGGGGAATTTTGTGGTTTTGCTGTAGTTGCCTGGAGGGTTGAGGCATTTCTCCCTGTTATCAAGGTTTCTCGCGATGTCATTTCCTGAGATGTGTTTTCCCTCCTTGTACTGATGAATCTTGTGAGCGATTTCCTTGAAGCCAGGAAGGGAGGGGGTGGGGGGTGAGTCTTAGCATTTTCTGTTTGTTTTTTATTGGAAGACGTGTGTATTTTATTTTTATTTGTGTAAATATTTGCCAAGTATTAGTTGTGCATGATTATTAAATCACAATTTTACCAATCCACTCTCCAAATCTTGAAGTTTCTGGGACAGCATCCAGAAATTCCTGGAATTACCAGGTAAATAAATGCATCTTGAGTCCGTCGTGTGGTTATTAAATTCTTCTGCCATTCCTAGTGACTAATAAGTGCATTGATTATTCGTTTTTGATGACGTAACTCTGACTAGCAGAGCGACGGAGTTATCTCCAGCATTAGCCCTGTTCTAATCTGATCGTTTATCTTATCTGATGGAGGCCAGCGAAGCGGCTGAGCCCGCTGACACCACTCTCCTCATCCTGCGTGATTGCAAAACGATCCATCACTTGGCTCCGAATACTGTTTGCAAAAGGTGATGCCAATCCAATCACTGCACTGTTCCTTGCTCCTCATAACGATGGCATCGATTCGTTGCTTCGTTTGCGATGTGAGCAAATCCCCCCTCTCTCCCGATGAACAGCATTCCCACCAACTATTGTTTCATAGATGTTACGTCTATAAATTATTTTATGTAATATTGTTTATTATTGGGATTTGTTTTGACCAACGTGCACTTCTATAATATTTGCTAAATGAATGCTGTCAGATCTGTTGCCATGGCAACTGTGGGGGGGGGATTATCAGTTTATCATGACTGTCACATGCACAAAGACAATCGACCTGCTGCTGGTGTTTGGTCATTCAAGTGGTTTGCTTTGTTCTAAATGAACGGGGCATCGAATCCAGGCTGAATTACTAATAACACTGTTAATTAATTAATGATGCTGTAAAGCAACATGCTGGATGTGGCTCATATGGGTGACCTAGGGCTCTAATTATCGTCAGTTATGATGTCATGCTTATGATGTTCATTTTCTTCTGTTGCAGGCATCTTTTATAAAACGACGAACATTCTGCTGGACGGAAAACGAGTGAAGCTGCAACTGTGGTGAGTCACGTGGGGGGTCACGTGAGGGGGGAGGGGTCATCGGGGGGGGGCTGATTGGGCGGGCGTGTAATTGCAAATCCTGGGGCTTCTCTGTTTGTGGTCAGAGTGCTATGTACATTTTGTGAGGTGGCTTGGACAACTATGCCATCTGGTCTGTGGAATGTGAGGTCGAGGAGGCTATAAAAAAAAAGAAGAGAAAAAAAAAGAGAAAAAAAGAGAGAAAAAAAGAGCTCCAAACTGGAATAGAAAACCGAAATTGTTATGCAGTCAGAGAGGAAGGGAAACTCTTGCCTAATGAAGTTGTTTTTGCAACATTTGGGAATCCGAGGCGTTAGCTTCGTTCACTGCCTCTGAATGTTGTTTGTTGATTTTGTTTCGATACCCGATCAGATTGCTTCTCTGTTTCAGGGATACATCCGGCCAAGGGAGATTCTGTACCATCTTCCGATCGTACTCCCGGGGAGCTCAGGTGAGGATCCCGTCCTGCTCTCTCACTCAGGGGAATGGTTGATATGTTTATATGCGCTGCATTTCTCAGTGCTTCTCGCTCTTAGCTCTGATTGTGCAATCCTGCCGTTGCATCATAACTGTGTCAATTGCCGCGGCCATCATAAATATGATTTTTTGTCATTAATGCTCCCCTTATTTGCTGTGTAATGCAAGAGAGTTTGCAATGTGGTTAATAACTGAGTGCTTGTTATTTCAGGGAATTCTTCTCGTGTATGACATCACAAACAAGTGGTCGTTTGACGGAATTCACCGTTGGATTAAAGAAATAGACGAGGTCAGTTTAGCACTTCCTCTTTCTGTTTGTACTGACTGTGTTTGCAGCATGCACCTGGAGTTCCTAAGATCCTCATAGGCAACCGCTGCCACCTGGCGTATAAGCGGGAAGTCAGTGAGAGTCTTGCAGAGACATACGCCCTGAAGAACGACATGGCGTTCTTTGAAGTCAGTCCGCTCTGTGATTTCAATGTAACTGAGTCACTAGCAGAGTTGTCACGGGTGGCGTTGAAGCGGAACGGCATGAGTCGCACCTGGGGTCCCAATAAAGGTGCTCTTTTCGCCGTGTTTCCTTTGCCTGACTTCACTTTTTCTCTTCCCGCAGTGCTCACTCTCCAGGAACTCTGCTGCCGTACCATCGCCTCCCAAACAACCATTTACGGAATTGACCGCCTGCCACTCCCCAACGCAATCAAAGCTCATCTCAAGTCCTACCTGCTGACCAATAAGACACACATGCGCATCCAGAGTTTTGTCCATCGCCCTGGTGAGAAGCACAAGAAACACAAAATAGTACGACCGTGTGATTCTCCCACTAACTGTCGTCGAAGTTGCAGCATCAGTTAACGCCGCTTCGCCCGCTCCACAATCACCATGTGTTCATGAGTCCTCTAGCACCAAGTGCTCCCCCTATCATCAATTCATTGAACTAGAATCTTGCCCCCGGCCACAAAACATACGAAAAACCATCTTCTTCTTCTTCGGTCAAAGGATTGAAAACTGAATCAAAAGTATTCCTAATCAGTATTTTTTTTTTTTTTTCTCATTCAAAATGCATGACGTTTCTTTTATTTTATGCGAATAACCTGTGTTTCCTGATTGGCTGCTGAGTACGCATCTCATTAGCATCTTTGATGACATTCTTTTTAAAATAGGGAATTGCTTGAGTATGTTTTTCAGTGTACGTTGATGTCATAGGCTACGAGTTTTTTTGGCGTCGTTTTATCGCTCTTTGAGTTTGTTCTCTGTTTTTCAACAGCAGCTGAATCAAAATATTCTTCAAATCATTAATAATTACTATTAATTTAATTAATTAATTAATCAAAATATTTTGCTCATTTTGGAATACCGTGACGACATTGTTGGGGTGATCCAGACGTGAATCAATTTCCCGTTTGTTGCCAAATAGCGTTGCATACTGAGAGGTCCAAACATTGAGAACACTTGATTATTCAGACGGTATGTCTTACATATCAAGATCTTTCAGCAGCATATTGAATTCTTTTAACGCTCCCTTTAATTCTAACAATGTTTCGTCCAATTTTACTGTGTGTCATTTATCTCAACGGAATAAGTTTTTCCGTTCAAAACTGTTGTCATTTTTGAAGAAATGTTTTTCTATCTTCTTTCGTATTGTTGTTCATTTTTGAGGAGAATTCTGCTCTTGTTATTCATTTGCTTCAGGTAAAAAGCACTCATTGTTGGAATAAAGTTTTTTCATTAAACTAATTCTCCGTTTTCCTCATAAAAATAATCGGGATACATAAAGCAGAGAGCGCAGGTCACGAACTCAGTTGGCTTCTCACTTATTCAAGTCTTATAAGTTTGGTCATATTTTTAAACATTAGTTTTTTTTGTTTTTTTTTCAATCTGAAAATCACCTGCATTAATAAGACGATGCAAAAACGAGTATATTCCCTCTGCAGACTTCCACCGTACAGTTGGTTCATTTGTTGATAGCACCTTTACTTGGAATGCCTCTTGTCCTGGTTCAACTACCCAACTACCTTATTGAGGAATTGCAGTCATAATTATTATCCTAGTGAACAAAGCCTCGCCTGGATTACTGTTCGCAGTGGTAGGACCACATGCATTCACAGCTTGCAAATTGTATCACTGCATGTATTATGTACCCAATGGAAAAGTCAACTGCACATGTTTAATACAGGCGCAATGTATCCATGCCGAACAATGTATCAATGTATCTGTCGCCGAACCAGATTATTGTAATGAAGTCAGTAGAGCACCCTTGACATAAGGATTAAGATTAATAAGGACATAAGGATTGTGGGATTTATTCTTGTTTGCTGAAAAGGCGAATAGTAATTAAAAACCGTTCTTTAAGTGTCTTAATGCAAATCCAGGATTTCCCGATTAATTCATCCGCAGATGTGCCATTGATTTTTGGGGGTGATGTAATCTGCCACACTCACCAAGGTTTGGCAGATAATAACTCTGGAGATCCAGAAGACCTCTGATCACATCAGACAGGGGTGATGAAGACTCCGCCACCACAATCGATATGCAGTAGAGACCGTTCAGGACATTCCTAGGGGCAGAATGCTTATTTGATGAGCCTACAGAAATGTATATACGTTGTGCATGTCTCATTGTATACTGTATATTATAAGCCTGACCCAAATGCGCGTGGTCAGTATTGGCATCGCCAATGAACCTGTCGCCAATAATGAGTAGCGATCGATAATAGCCATCTTGGCCATAATATTCCTCGAAGGCCATAAATTAATGAGCTTTGCGGGTGGACTTCTTTGCAGGGTTCCTGCTTGGTATGAATACTGATTACTGGACCAAGTGGATATGCGTTTGTTGGTGGATCGGTCAGGGTGTCACTGAAATGCCAAATGCATGACGCTCATGAGTCCAAATTCAAAACTGACGTTATGACTCAGGATCAATACCGCGGTCTCTGATCGCAGAGACTTGTGAGATTGCAAACGGCGGTATTGCCAAGCGAAAACCAATACAGGTAATAATATAATGGTACATGTAGTTTGTCTGATCGGTTCGTATTGTTTAAACTTTGAAGCTAGCCACCTGCACTATAGTTGTTATGTGCAGTAAGTGAGATCTACACCGGCTACTCTCATTCACACTACGGTCACTGATCGGGACACATTAACAGGATAATGTATACGTACTTGTACATGCAAAGTTATAATATATACCATGTCAAGCTTTAATAATAACATCTTCAGGGATGAAATAAAACTTGAAGGAAAGAAAAGAAGAGGAAACAACCAATATATATATTTACAGGCAGAAAACTCGAACACGTGACTGTCTATGCGACATGAATTATTATAAACAATAATAATAATAATAATAATAATAATAATAATAATAATAATAATAATAATAATAATAATAATAATAATAATAATAATAATAATAATAATAATAATAATAATAATAATAATAATAATAATATAATAATAATAATATATAATAATAATAATAATAATAATAATAACAATAATAGTCAACGGTTAGCTCCCCAACACACACCTGTGTGGTGGTGTGCATTGTGTAGGTATGAATCACCGTTCAATATGTTTGTGATCGGATTCGAAGCAGTCTTTGGTCGCCCAATAATTACTGGTTCCAATTGTGGCGTCACCACAGTGAATGAATCGATCTCTCCATTTGCCTAATTGGTGACTTCGACGCGATCAAACATCGTGTCTCGCGTCTCGACTTTCTTCGGACGACGTCCTACTGAAAAGGAAATCGAGTTATTGACCAGCAAGCAGAAGCCACTGAGAGTGACTATCGTGTTGGTCAGAAGGTTTCCCAGAAATCGAGGAAATCACAAACACATGCTTGACTGATTGCACATGTAATGTGATATACACTGCGCATGATCATGTAGTCGTTGATAAAGAGAACTCATGCACGATAGGCCTTCTCCTTAATTAGTCACGTATTTGTACGTATTTCTGCTAGCGACTTGGCCCACTCAACTGTATAATTTCATATAATAGTCGAATCAGAAGACCCCAAAAGGAAATCTGCGATTTGATCTGTGCAAATATTTAAATAGTTTAAATACGCAAAGATTTGCTTTTCGATCTTCTCCGTAAAAGCAATTTACATGTAAATTTCAAGGCTCTTCCGACCCTGTTCAATTGATTACTACTATAAATAAAAGCTTAGAAAATGTCAATTATTGTAAAGTTACCCCAATTTATGCAACATGTCTGGCATATGACACAAGACCCTTTCAGGGCGTGTCCGCGGGGCACCCGCACTGCCTTTTACACGACTCCTGTTTGTTTGTTGGAGAATACTGTTATGTAAGCGTTTGTGTCACACCTGGATTCCAACCAGGTGCTGACTGCAACGCGCTTGCTTGCTGCTATCTCGATCGGCTTCATCGGCTTCTGCGTGATCAGGATTATCGATAATCTTCGGGTGAGCTGAGCTTTGTCAACATTCTCCTTCTCTTTGGGTCGATATGCAGTGGCAGTGCATCATTAATTTATAATTGCGTTATCAATTGTGCATGACAACATCACTTTGATTGGACATAACATTCGGGTGGGAAATATTACCTGACTCTGCAAATTAACGGAATGATAGGGGATAAAAGTAATACGGGTTGGGATTTATATGCATAAATTAAGGGTTCTTGGAACGAATACAGCGTTTTAACATATACATGGTTCATAATTAAATATCAAATTATATTCGTATAGCTCTGTACACAAGTGGTTAACATGTATATATAGTCAGTCAAATTCGACAACATAACATAAAAAACTCGGATGTATAAAATTTCCAGTTACTATCTTTGGTATCTTCAGAGGCCTTATGTATTCTGAGCCCTATCATCTGATAATATACGAACTCCGGATTATGCGAACTTTTTAATTTTATGAACTCATTATATCTAGTCCCTTGGACAGACTTGACTTCTAATTCGAACTCTCATTATGAAATTTCAAGGTCAACGAGTTTCTCTCCTCGAATGAGTGCCAGCGAATACCAGTGAATGCAAGGACATTAATTAATTGTAAAATGTGACCCTCCTTGACGAAATCAGTCTAAATTCGCATAATAAAATTTCTGACCTTTTGATATACGTGTATTCATAAAGAGTTGCCAATTACCTTTAATATGATGTAAATAATAATAATAATAATAATTGGGAGCCAATGTAGTGACGCTAAAACAGGTGTTATATGTGGTCATGTTTTGGAGTTCTTGTTCGAATTCGCGTGGCACTGTTTTGCGTCATCTGAAGCCAACGTATTTGGCATTTTGGATGAGCAAAGAGGGGGCCATTGTGATAATCGAGTCTTGAAATCACGGTGTCATGCAGCGCTAGTGCGCTTGCTTTTGCTGAGAGATATTGACGTACTTTCGCGATCCTTCGAAGATGAAAGTAGGCACCTTTCACCACATGGCCAACCTGATTCTGCATGGTTAGCTGGCTGTCAAAGAGAGCACCGAGAGTTTTAGCCACTGTCGTTCGTTTTATGTTGGCAGAACCGATATTGAGGGAGACTTCTTGGGCTTGTTTCTTGTCTGCTTTTTTTGCACACAATCAATAGTTTGGTCTTGGCTTAGTTCAATTTTTACAGTGATACCCTTTATTGAAAAGTCGTATGCGGGTATGTACCCATACTAAGCGTTTGGAACGACCACTTATTAACGCTTTTTTCTCGTTAAAATAATTCCTGGTGACTACACTCACTACACGTCAAACAGGGGGTCTATTAAAATTGAAATTGAACCAGTTTATAGTTTAAAAAGGCACATAATTGTTATTGCACTTTAAAGTTAAGATGTTGATCTACCGGAATACAGTGAAACCCAAAAATTAAAATGCTCTCATCTTGGACGGTTTTATCTTTATATCTCTTTTACGCTCAGTGCGACTTTAGACTGATTTCGTCGTGGCGGGTCACAAATATAATAACTAAACAAGCTACTAGTGCATCGAGGCTAACTGCATAGATCGACAGTAGAGCAGTCGGCAATTTGCCCAGGTGGAGATCGATGTTCGGTTTATTCACCTGTCCAGCTGATTCATCAATTCAATATCTCACCATCAGGTTCTCGGACCTAAACAATCAACAGCTTTTGAGTTTTCAAAAGTGCCATTTTAATATAACATAGAAAGGGTGGTTTTCTATATACTGAGCAACAAAAGAAACTATACATGTCTTGAAAAACTGATATAAAGTAGTGCAAACTATATTTACCGTGGATGGATTATTAGTGGGTGTGTTCGGTATCCATCCACGATGAATCAATCGGAAGTTGGAGTTTCTGACGGTTACATGAATTCAGCAAGTGTGTTGAATGTGGGGTAGGGGTCAAAACGCAAAATCACACTTTAGATCGAATGATTATTTCATTGAAAAAAGATGCATAAAATTGTCATCGATAATGAATGTGGCCTCTCATTGCCTCAATACAGGCCATGCCCCTTCGTTGCATGCTGCGGATAAGAATTCGGATCCTCTCCAGGCCATTGCAGCCCATTCTTCCGAAGGTCCATCGCAAGTGCGCAGTGCCCCACATATAGGCGATTAGCGGCGCTTCAATGGGCATAAATGCGGACCTCTAAAAGGATGTCGGATGGAGCCTCGTGTCTCGAAGTCAGTAGCGCCGGAGACCAGTGAAGAGGTCTCCCAGACCTGGATCAATCTTCCACTGTCCCTATGGTGGTAAAGCGTATACGGAGGGTGAGCAGTGTAGCCCTAGTAGACCTACAGCTAAAAAGCGAGAAACATGAAAGGCAGCCTGAATTATCCCTATAGCGCACCCTCTTCCCAACGAGCTTAGAGGGTGTATTGAGAAACAAAAGGTGGCAAACAACTCGCGAATCGTCGAAGAAAGAATGACTAATGTTCGATCAATTTCCATGCACGATTTTTTAGATATCCGAGATGAACAACTTGTTTTGTTCATCTCTATTGTTGTTCAACCAAGAACAATTTTCCTCATTATGAATTCATTGCGGGACCATTTCGGACACATGCAACTGATTAGGAAGAATTCAAATTAATTTGAAGAAATTGAGCAAATTTGTTGATTTGTTGACTTGCTGAACATTAAATGGAATTCTGAGTGCATTGATATAACTTTGCTTGTACTCCAGGGTTGATTTAGGGTGGGTCTTATGAGCTCCGTGGGGGTGGGATAAGAGACTGACTATTTCTCTATCTCACTGAATAGCTGTTTTTGCTTTTGTTTTTGTTTTTGTTTTTGCTTTTGTTTGTTTGTTTTGTTTGTTTGTTTTTTGTTTGTTTTTTTTTTGTTTTTTTTTTTGTTTTTTTTTTTGTTTTTTTTTTAAGCCGCAGATGGCTAAACAAAGACAATATATATGTCCTGTTCCCGTACCAAGGTCTAAGATTTCCTTTTTACTTGTGTTGATCTTTATTTCCGTTTTAAATGTTTGCACGCACATTTATAGACATTGAAATTTTGGACGTTCATTGAAAGATGAACAGTTAAAACAGGCCGGATTTAATTGCATTCGCATTATTGTGAGAGGAGATAGCTAACTGCATACATGTATAGTATTCCCACCACAGTGCGATTGGTTTCAATCCTCTCAGATGTTCAGAGGTACTCTTTTTGTGTTGGCATGCATAATTAATAAGTTTACAAGTATTACGATGTGATCTTCAGGCAGTGTGACAGGGAATAATTACAACCCCAAACAAATCGTTTTTCTTCACAATGTCACTTGGAATTAGATAAGCATTTATTCAATTCCTTCAAACTAATAATATTATATTAAAAATAAGGCTCTGGCCTGCTAGAATTGGAAACATAATAATCAACGCGTAAATTGCGTAATAATAAATAATAATAAATAAAATTTATTTTTGTATAGCGTAAAATCCACAACAATAGTGCTCTAAAACGCTCGTGTTAGAGGGAAAGTGTGAAGGAGTAAAAACATTTGAAAGGGAACAAGATAAAACGAAATACAGCGGGTTAAACATAACACTTTGTAAAAAGATAGGTTTTAAGCTGAGATTTAAAAACAGACAAAGATTGGGCGGATCGAAGTTTAAAAGGTAGTTGGTTCCATAAACGAGGGGCAACAATAGTGAAACTTGAGAAGTGCAATGCATGGGACCTATAGTAAAAGGAACAGATAAAAGGAAACTGTCTTGTGATCTAATATTTCTGGTCGGCTGGTAAGGGGATAAAAGTTCGCTCAGATACTTTGGTGAAAGTCCGTACACGCATTTAAATGTAAACATAAGAAGTTTAAAAACAATGCGATATTTGATGGGTAGCCAATGCAATTCGGTAAGGACAGGGGTAATATGGTCAAAACGAGAAGTATTGGTTAAAAGTCTGGCACATGCATTTTGTAGAACTTGGAGCTTTTGTAAAATACGATCATTAACACCATAAAAAACTGAGTTACAGTAATCAATACGAGCAGTAATAAGAGCATGTATAATGGATTCTAGGGATTCATGATGAAAGTCAGCCTGTTACCATGATAACAAGAGCTAGCGTCTCATACTTACAGATGTACTGATGCGGTCTGCTTTTGGTCTTTTGGTCTTTTTCAATATGATAGATCTCCACGATGTGATAATTTATGAACCAACCAGGAAGAAAACAGCAGTGGTTACTGCTTTGTTTGGCCATTTGATATGGTTTCTTTTTAACAAGAGATAATAATGTCATTAACTGTCAATACAGTTGCTATTCACAGGTTGTCCATTAAATGAAGCATTCGTGCATTCCTGAAGCATTCAGGAAACCTGAGATTACGTTAATTTTTCGTAAGAAGTCCAAAAGAAAACCCTTGCTTCCGCATCCTTCCGTAAGTACATTTAAAGACTTCCAGAATGTTCATGAGACGACGGTTGTCCTCCCACATTCCACCAAGGTCCTTCATGAAGGTCAAACGATAATCTGGATAGTTATCCAGTATGACGACACTTCCGGTGTAACCTAATTTTGAAAGGTTTTCAAAATCCTTTTTGGAAACAGCGTACGTGTGTCCTCCGTCCACATAAATGATGTCGCACTGAATTCGTGGGTTCTTCTTGACGAAAAGTGGAAGCGTTTTAGTGGAATCGCCCCAAGTGATGTTGTGTCTACCAGGAAACTGTCCTTGGATGTAGTCAGCCATTGGTTTCGCGTAGGGGTGGTCACCAATGTCAAACGAATAGACGTGGACGTCGGGTCTCGCGGTCAGCCACAGCATTGTGCCTTCACCAGTGTTGAAACCAGTTTCACAAACAGTCTTGATGTAAGGAACTTTCGTGATGATGTTCCACAAAACAAGGCTCTCTTCAGGGTACGCTAGCGACGATCCTTCAGGGCGCCTCCCACTTCCGATTAAGGACCGCAAAACGAGTTTAAACATATCAAATTTGTCGTAGAAAAATTTTGGCATTGGTCGCTCAGTTTTGAGACCTCCTGAAATCCTATTGCAGTCGTCAAAGATTCCTGGCGTTATGTCCATTTCAGTTACTGACGACCAGAATGAGTGACCTTGGGAGCTGAATGGGTTGAAAGCGACGTCGACGCCTTGGGCATTGGGAGGAGCACGAGCGTCGATGTCAGACGAAGACGAGGTCGTCTTGGTGGACGGCAATACTGTGTCGAAAATTCTGAAATTTTTTAAGGTGTTTCCTGGGTGAAGTTGCATTCCTAAGAGCAAGACCAGAGCCATAAGGCATGCGGCTGTTATAACACAAAAAGTCCTTGATTGGGTCATTTTGCTTGATGTATCCAAAGTTCTTTTAAATCCCACGATATGAAGTCCCTGCTTGAACTTATTTCGCATTTGACGCTCCAACAGAAACGGGATTGTGTGAGGCATGCGTTTAACGATCAAAATTATGCACAATATTGTGGGCACAAGCAAAGGGGGCTCGCAAACAAACCGTGAATGCTGAACCAATACCCAGAAAACTTTCAGGGCAACATGTACACAGCACACACCCCCTTGCTTACATAAACGCGCAGATCAAACCTTTAGTTTCACTCGGAAATTCGAATGCAGCTTATCATGGAAAGAATATGCCTATTAAAAAGACCCTTTCAAACAAGTGGTATGGGGTGTGCATCCATAGTGATAATGCTCAAGAATTGTGGCCTTGATTGAATTTAATAATCATAAATATCATTTTATTTTTTTTATTTTTTCTTCTTCTTATAAATGTGCAAACTCATTTGCGAAAATAAATGATATATATATAAACATGATTAAAAAATAACGCTTCCGATTTGAAGGTCTATTCTTTATCTGATGTATTATTCTTTATTGATTTTAATAATTAAAATTATGACAAGCAAATACCAACAGCAAATAATGGAAGGCACAGCTTATTAATGTTATTAGCACAATGTGAAAAATATAATAATAATAATAATAATAATAATAATAATAATAATAATAATAATAATAATAATAATAATAATAATAATAATAATAATAATAATAATAATAATAATAATAATAATAATAATAATAATAATAATAATAATAATAATAATAATAATAATAATAATAATAATAATAATAATAATAATAATAATAATAATAATAATAATAATAATAATAATAATAATAATAATAATAATATTAATATTAATATTGATAATAATAATAATAATAATAACAATAATAATAATAATAATAATAATAATAATAATAATAATAATAATAATAATAATAATAATAATAATAATAATAATAATAATAATAATAATAATAATAATAATAATAATATTAATATTAATATTAATAATAATACGGA
>KB310830.1:62838-102061 GCA_000328365.1 Capitella teleta
ATATATATAATAATAATAATAATATTAATATTAATATTGATAATAATAATAATAATAATAACAATAATAATAATAATAATAATAATAATAATAATAATAATAATAATAATAATAATAATAATAATAATAATAATAATAATAATAATAATAATAATAATAATAATAATAATATTAATATTAATATTAATAATAATACGGAAAAAGAAAAGGAAAGAGATACATGAAGTCGCAATACGTTATAATGTATAAAATCAGTCATTGCTCATTTGATGAACGACGGTTATTCAATGAGTGCTCGGCCTAACATAGAAAGCGAGACGCAGAGACTTGAAATTTAAGCTTTCTTTGTGAATAATTATGTGGTCTTTATTTGCCAAAATATTTCAAAGCCGTGTTATACATAAGTACCGAGACATGAATCGTGCTTCGCTCACTACGTTTGCTTCGACGCACATGTGACGACCAAGTATATGATGGCATTGACATGCGATGACCCTCATTATGCAAGCCTGGCAAGAAGCTTCTTTGAGCCTGGGGAGCATTTACAGATTCATGGTTGTAGAAATGTCCCCAGGGTGGTTTAGCGAATAAGGTGAAATCTGCGTGTATGAGCCGAAATGAACGACCCATTGAAGTTTAAAGGAGTAACTAGAATGACTGTGTAATGTTAAAGCGCCTATTCACGAAAGCTTGGAATTTAAAGGGATCATAATATTATAACGTAAGTATAAAGTATCAGCAAGTCGAGTTTCAATTGAACTGTTCTGATCGCGACGCCTTGGCATTCAACAAAATGTTCCCCTTAAATCTGGCTTCTATACTGACCGATCACGTGACCCCAATAAACATCCTAGTATTTCTATGGAACGATCCCTTCATTTAAATAAATAACCTCGTCTCTCTGTTCATTCGCGTAAGCGATGGAAGTGAGCCAAACGAAAAAAAAAAAAAAAAAAAAAAAAAAAAATATATAAAAAGAGAACCAC
This sequence comes from Capitella teleta, assembly GCA_000328365.1. NCBI lineage: Eukaryota > Metazoa > Annelida > Polychaeta > Capitellidae > Capitella > Capitella teleta. The sequence continues at coordinate 63,825 of KB310830.1, forward strand.
GATTCATATCGTAGGCCATAAATGGTAAATTTTATCCTTACTATAATTATTATGATTTAATTAAGATTAATTATTGGATAGGAATCATAACGCTCAACATTCAGCGTACGAGCAATTGGCCTATGTGCCATGATCCGCTGTTTTATGTTTATGATATGAGATTGATTCTCGATTTTCTCGATTGACGAGATTGACAATTTTCAGGAGCGAAGTTTCATCTTGTGTAATCTATGTAGCTAGTCTCCATACATCTATGGCTGATTGATGTCCAGACTTGAATGTTCGCGGCTTATGACAAACGCGTTGATATTTGATACATTACGTTACAGTACGTTAATCACAGTAGCCGTACTCTGTTGCCGCCACATACCATACTGCAGTTGCTGATTAACGTTTTACTAAAAAAACATTATAGGTTTATTTTATTTATATTTTTTACATAAATAATTTACTCTTTAATAGAGCCTTTTTTTAAAGGGATGGGGAACTAAATTTTAAGTGATGTTCTATTGACTCATAGCACCAATTGATAGCATTCCGTGCCAAGAACACCCTGCCTGGATGCAAGCGTAAGGAAATAATGCATTCCGAATATCGGGGTTAGCATTGCGCCTATGGGAGAATGGCTTTCATTGCGAAGTATAGGAGGCAAACGTCAGCTGATGGCTTGGTTTGGCTGATGGCTTATTGGTCCCGTTCCCCTCGTGAAGCTATCGATTTCAGCCAATCAGAGCAGAGCATCTTCGCCATAAAAGGACATCTTTGTTGTTTACGAAACGAAAGCGCATGCGTGGTGCACTCTGGCTGACCTTTTTACTGTTTCAGGATGAGAAACGTGGTAGGTGTCTTGGAAAATCGCTTGTTAAAATAAGAAAAATAGCGAAAAATATTTTTTGTTTGCGCCTGACTGGTGGCAAAATGATTATTCTATCTATTTCCGAAAAGAAAATAAAAAAATATCAAGGGGTTTAGTCGCAGGACACGGTGATATGACGAGGCCCATTGTAAAAGATGGGGAACTCGGTGTTTCATCACAGCGACTGACGTCACGCCTAATTAGCATTATATCTCCCGCGAAATCGTTAGCGATGATATTCCTTGTGTGGGCCAGGCATAAGAATCATCTTTGGTGCATCAAATAACGACTCAAAGTCCATTTTCAACCAGTTCTCCCTCCCTTTAAGCATTCAATTTACAATGTTATTATTCATTATTCCATTTCATTTTTATTTTCATTTAATTACTACACGTTGTGAACTTTTAACATTTGACAGATGCGTTTTAGAGCGCTTCGGTCGATTTTACGTAATACCCGAACAAATGTATTAGCATTATTTATTATTAAGCGTGTTAATAATGTTTTGTATTTTGACCAACATTTTGTATATTCAGCAGGTATAATCAACCATCTAAGAATGCGTGGTCACCTTGACAACCGTCTCCTGCATCTGTAGCATGGCTCGCGTTTCGCCCACTCACGAAAAACCAGAAATGAGTGAAAACAAACCAGGTCCCGCAAAACCGAAAAAAGTACAGATCACTGAACCCGAGCAGCAGCAAGTCACTCGTCCCTCAGGACCCAGGCGAAAATACTCACAATATGCTCACAATTGGTTCAAAGGCGGCAAAGACGCCGGACCGAAAGCAGCCTCGCTCGCATTCTTTGGTTTTCTCGGGATATGCATGATATCCCTAGGAATAGGTCTGACCTATTATGCCACGGATACAGACCTATCCGACTTTTACCTAATCGGAATTGGAGCAATCCTGATGGGCTGTCTGTTCATTGGAATCGGGGTGTTCATGATTTGTCGCGAATCCTACAAAAAGAAGAAACGACGAAGAGAGATTGAAGACATAATGAACAAAAACAACAGTTCGCGCGCGGTGGATTCCTATCAACTGCCTCCTGATACACACGAAAAAGCAGCGGACCCCGTCGATCTGTACGGCTCAGTGAGTGTCAGCAAAGTCACGCAACCAACGAGGAAGGTGTCAATGCCGATGGATAATGCTACGAGCAGCGAACCAGAAACTGAACAAGGTCAACACAGGTCACTTGGGGTCACAATGCCACGCGAAGTGGGGGAATCTCTAGAAGGACTGAACAATCCGTGTTACCATGTGCCTCTGCCAAATACGCCCTCTGATATCACCATTTCAACCGTTCCTATGCAACGAAGCATCTCTGTAGAGGGTCCCCATGGTGACCCCGATGTAGTGAATCCAGCAGCGTCTGAAATGCTTTCGTCTGATTTGTGATAATTTCATGCAATATTTAGCTTCCTCCTTTTATTGTCTAATATTGTTAATGCGGGTACGAAGTCCACTTAGGAGGACAGAGTTTTTATTTTGTTTCTCTTTTTTTTTTTTTTTTTCAATTATGTAATTCTCTCCGTCGAATTTTAATCTTATTCAATCTGAGTGTGAATTTTGACGAGTAAATTATTTTATTGTTTTGCTTGTTTTGTGCATATGGAAAGAAAAATTAAAGGTTTCAATTGTTTAGAGTAAATTGTTGAAAGCGCGGAAACCAAGAAGCATGAAACATGCGAGTAGCGGTTAGCGCAAACATCCTTGGCACATCATAAATTATACATAACATAAAATTGTTTCACGATCTCTATATTGATTCCTATCTAAACAATCGGGATGTCAACCGTTTTATGATAATAATACATTTAGTGCATGTCAAAAAAAAAAAAAAAAAAAGCTGTAGGCCCCGTACAAATACAATACAAAAGAGCTTTAACTTCTGCAGGATCCAGTGGGCCCGTAACGCACTGTTGCGCATTCCCGATAGATCTGTATAAGGCATTGGCATCAGTAAAGTATTCGGCTTCGATGTAGTTCAGCCAGCTTTCAGAGGTTTCAATTTTGTTATCTACGAACGAAATATTATCAATTCTATTCGTGCGTAATTTTGACAGTAATAAACGGCTATTCGATTCAACATTGGAAAAGCTATTAATAGATACATGCGTACAGAAATTCACAATTTGATTCCTAGTTCTTAATATTTAAGACATTTTCTCCAGAATTTCCCAAAGTTGAGTTGCGAAGTCTGGCTTACTTAACAGAAGTGAAATGAAGCGTAGATGAGTGCGATATGGTATACCTAGCCAGAAATTATGTCTAAAACATACAGATTCCACTAAGAACACCCGAAAAAAAAGAAGAAGTATGGAATGAATTGAATACATGGCGTTAACAATTACTAAAGTTACATTTCCGGCGATTTAATCGTATGTACAGATCCTTAACAACTTTATTAATTAACATTATGTGGGCCTTTAAACATGCACATGTTGATCTTTTGACCTATGAACTGATACTTTTACTTTTGAACTTCTTCTTTCTCGTGGCCTCAGTCCGTGTCACGTCGACCCATCGAAAGACGACATCAGAGGTACGCAAATATTAGGTCGACGTCTGTAAATCGTGGAATAATTAAGGCGACATCGTGACATATTTCGACCAAAATAACTGTTTCCGTGCCGCACGTGCATTCACTTGCTTAAACCGTGGGTTTCAGGTCAACAAATTCTACAATGATGGCAGCTGAACAGCGAATGTTACATACATGTGGTGTTCACAGCCATCATCTTAGACTGGCATTCAAAGTTCAAACTGTGGGGGAGAATCTTAAGAACGCGTCATCAGTAAATCAGAAAGCCAGGAATCGGATCTGCTTGGTGCATCATGAAATTGTGACAAGCACTTATTCATGTCCCTGGGGTATTGTTTTTTGAGGCAAGAACTTCTTCAATTTGATAAACTCATGTACATATATAGCCAACACAACCCATACACAGCATATATTTAATGCATTTAATTATTGATCACTTATATCTTCTTAATTGTGATTTGTTAATAGTGACCAAATTGTGATAGATTTGTTGATATGGCAAAATGAAATGAGCACAAAGCATGAATTCAAAGACGATAAAAATAATATGAAACCGACAAATGTCCAACCGATGGTGTAAGAGAAACAGATTTTCTTTCACCATATCATAAAGTTGTCCACTCAATGATAAAATGATTGTCATGTACATACGTACTGAGGGATTCCATGGTGACTAGGTGGAAACCGCTCCGCTTATCATCAGATTGTTCATAATTAAGTATGTGTAGTTGTTTTTGTCAAGAGACCAAAAGAAAACCCTTGTTTCCGCATCCTTCCGTAAGTACATTTAAAGACTTCCAGAATGTTCATGAGACGACGATTGTCCTCCCACATTCCACCAAGGTCCTTCATGAAGGTCAAACGATAATCTGGATAGTTATCCAGTATGACAACACTTCCGGTGTAACCTAATTTTGAAAAGTTTTCAAAATCCTTTTTGGAAACAGCGTACGTGTGTCCTCCGTCCACATAAATAATGTCGCACTGAATTCGTGGGTTCTTCTTGACGAAAAGTGGAAGCGTTTTAGTGGAATCGCCCCAAGTGATGTTGTGTCTACCAGGAAACTGTTCTTGGATGTAGTCAGCCATTGGTTTCGCGTAGGGGTGGTCACCGATGTCAAACGAATAGACGTGGACGTTGGGTTTGGCGGTCAGCCACAAAAGCGTCCCTGATCCTGTGTTGAAACCAGTTTCACAAACAGTCTCGATGTGGGGGATTCTCGTGATGATATTCCAGAAGACCAGAGATTCCCCTTTGTACTTCAGCGAGTACCCTTCCGGAGGCTTTCCGTCACTAAGCACAGTCTTCAGTTTAGACTTAAATGGTCCGTACATGTCATGAAAAACCTTCGGCAGTGGATGTCTAGATGTCAATTCTCCTGCAAGATTTCTGCAATCGTCAAAGATACCTGGCGTGATGTTCATCCCGACGATTGACGACCAAAACATGTGGCCTTCGAGGGTGAAAGGGTTGTTGATGAGATCGACATGTTTGGCGTTAATCGGGGCAAGAGGATGCACATTTAAGACCTCCTTTGATGACGTCATTAACAAACTTTCGTGGAAATGCAAGCCCTTTGAGATCAGGAGGATTCCGACGAACAAGAGCACCCAGAGAAACGGAAAAAGGAGGCGCGGTTCGACTTTACCCACCATTGTTCTCGTCAAATATCTGAATGATTATTCTGTCAATCAAACAAGCGCGACACCTGCAAAGAAAAAAGTGCCCTCATAACTTTAATATTTATCAATTGTAATCACGAATAAATTTAAACTGTCCGCAGGCCAATAGAGTTAATAGAAAATGAGTTGTTGAATCGCGAGTTGCTATTTCGCCTTCAGCTCCCGAATTATTATGCAAATATCAAGGAACTAAAATGCATTCATATAGAGGAATCATAACAATAATTTATTCGTTTTTTTTTTTTTTTTTTTTTGGGGGGGGGGGGGGGAGGGGGGGCCTCATTTGATAACTAATTTGCATACTAATTATATGTTCGGCAAGGCTCCGCGCCGTCCCATACACAGGCGTCCTTAATAGCTCTCTGAGAAAATTATAGCTGGTTGTATGCAACACATGGAATGCTGCTCTGTATACATGTACGCCAAATATCAATCTTCTGGATCAAAGGTCAACGCATTTATGCTTCAAAACCTATAGTGACCTCCAGGGTTGCTACAGTAATAATTATGATTCACTTAAAGCGCGTACAGCAGATCAAGACAACGAACAACATATAATTATTATGTATGATAATGCTTTTCTATTATAGCAACATAAAAGATATTTTTATATTTGTCCGCGGATATACGAACTGCGTCAATAGGTTTAAGCGATATTCATTTGAAAAACGATATTCAAGCTATAAAAATGATGAAATCATCACGTATGAATAATTATGCGTGGAACTAACATGTGTTGGGGGCGAGGACATTTTTAGAGAACTGCACTTAAGTATTGACACTTTAAGGACAGAGTTACAAACAGAAAGGCAAAAGTTTTTCCACCTCGTTGATCGCAGTCATCAGCCAAATAAAGTTAGAAATGTGTTTTCATCAAAGCACTTGAGAGGAAAGCCGTTTTAGTGATTGATACCTTCACTATTTCGTGATTAAACTTTAACCATTCGATCAGTTGGAAAGGCTGTCGGTTTGGTTTTACATGTACAAGGTGGCCAAAAAGTTGTCATTCGACACGCTGTTAATCGATCATATTAACACAACTCCCTTATGCTTTGCGAAAGTCATTGTTTTTGGCTTTGCATGGTGGGGATCTAGCGCTAATGGTTAGCCTCGAATCATCAAAACAATTAATATGGCTACTAAAACCCTTGATCAGAAGGCGGTTGGGGCAGTGAGACTTGAGAATGACGTGAGTCAACTCAGGGTGTGCGACAGAGATGCCTGGTGCGCCCCCTGGATTTCATTGCGGTTGGATCGAGGGGTCATCATGCGAATCACAGAATACAACCGAAGAGAACGTTTGGAATATTAGGTAGGCTGACGACACCAACACCCGCGGAAGATGTGGCTGAAGAGCTAAGGAGAACGAGTTCTGACTTCGGACTTAAAATGTACAATTTAAAAACTAATATGATGTAGCTTGAATGCCAGGCCAGGTGTGAAGGAATAATAATAGCGAAGACAACGAATGGAAAGTTCATTGACTCTTTGGTGACGCTTTCGGCAGATAACAATAATGAGGTAACAGGTAGAAGGACACGCCCGACAATGACCACAAACAACGCCATCAAGTAACCAAAGTAGTATCTCCAACCCTGCAGAAGAATCATCATGTACCTCCCTATAGGCACCATTGATCGAGGCATCAAACGAAGAAACCGAATTCCTGAGAAGAAGCGGTTGTTGGCGGGCGAGGTGGGCAAAAAGAGGGTAAGCAATTAGAATAGGAGGCAGCCTGGTGATGGCAGCAACTAATTAAGGGAGGGTCGCCCAGCCATAGATATGGAGATTATGAAGCTGTGTATGTGTGTATATACAAGCTAATCTCCATATCTATATGCGCCCGGCAGAAAGAGGAGAGGGCGTCGCCGCAGTGAATGGCCAGACAACATCTGAGACTAGGCGGAAGATGGAATGGCGCCAACGGTCCCGTGAGACTACGGCTGACGAGAGGCTACTAGGCCAGTGATAAGTTAAATTATGATCTGAAATTAAAGCAAAGCAAACCGGATATTTTCAACTGGTGCATTATGGGGATTCATTGTTTGGAGGCAACACACGTACGACGTTGGCTGGGTATAAAAGTGTTATATACTTTGTCAATTATTGTACACGCCTGAACTCAAGCATTTCCCATTGATTCAAAATTGAGGTTTTGAACGAAATGGTTTTCCAAATTAGGAACAGGCCTTCGACTTTAGAATTGCGCAAATTAGGGATTCGGGCGCAATTTTTGGTTCATAGCCATGAAACATATCTCATGTTTAACGTGGGTGAATACTAATGCATGTAAATTGCATACACATTGGGATGGTTTTCTCTGTTGGCAATTGGGAGTGGTTATTATACTAGTACATGCATGTGCGATTCGCTTATGTTAAGTATACGAGACATCACTTCCCTACCCCCTCCCTATTCGATTTGCCCAATAAACATAGGAACATAATTAAACATGTACCTGCAGCTAGTGCACGCAATATACACATGAAGTTAGGCAAACGCATTACCCCATCTTGTGGTTCCATTTCTTTTGTCATGTATGATGTGCACGCATCTTTAATGGCTGCTCGGCAATACTGATACATACAGAAGTTTAACGGCACACCGTTTTAGATGTATACGTACACGAGCTTAAATATGTGGAGACAACGTTGCGTTCTTCTTCTTCCTGGTTCCGCATGGGAGACTCCGTTCGCGATCAACCAACCTAATCATTTCGAGACCCTGGATCCGCCATTCACGCCTCCTCTGCAGTCTCAGGTGCCTTCGTCACCCGAGCGTTTTTGCGTCGTGACTCAAGAAGAGGGCAACCAAGCGTGGCTTCGGCCCTGTTTTTGTTTTGGCTAACTTCAGTCCTGGTTCTGTTGAGCAGCTCATCGCACGGAGTAAAAAGAGGAAGCGAAAATGATCCGTTTTTGGTCCTCTGTGGTGCTTCTGCTCGGGATCCCGATTACGGTCAGTGACGTCATCGTGTTTTTGCATGGAGTCATCGGTTGAAGTGTATAATAATATTAATATGCGGGGATTTAGGACTGAGCATAGTAGGCTGGAGCACAGGGAGTCTTACCAGTCGGCTCTGGATACATGAAATGCCTATGCAGCCTTCTAGACAGTATATAATAATATTACATATATAGACATTAAGCATTCACTGCATTGCGTTTGGTCCATATATGCTCACTCACTGGTAAGACCGGCCCCCGTGTGCTGCATGCGCATGGATTTGTCTGCTTTACTTGTTGTACGCTTCATCACCTTAATTCCCGTGTCTTAATTTATCAAGTATGGATGCAAGCATCAGTTTGGCAGTAGGGATATTTACTTCCGGGTTGCCTGTCAGTCTTTTGATCAACCTGAATATCGATGATTGACAAAACGTACAAAGAAAGTGAAATTGCAACTTATGATTTGACAGAAGTAAAATAGTGATTTTAATCCATACCCTTATAATCAGGTAATTATGTACAGGCACAAATAAACCTCGGTACACTTGTACGCGAAACCAAAGTCAAAGTTTCTTTAGCGAAACCAAGAGCTGATCGTGCTCTTCGTGACCTCTAATGATATAACGCAAATTTAATTCTAATATTCATTTGACACAATTTGCTGGTTGAACTTGAATAAGTCCGGCCACCATTCTCAAAACTCAGCCATGCATTTATATTATATTTTAAACTTTTGCGCCGGCTTTAAGTACGAGATCGTCGATCATCGACCTCTGAGCTGTTTGAGGTACTCGTATAATAATATAATCGACCGCTTGATATATCAAGCCTTTCGTAGGGCTGTAGAGTAAGAAATCTCATTTGAGTCCTCTTAATATATACTTATAGCATTTATGAGAATATGACGTAAGATCACCATTATAAATATAGCTCATAGATCGTGACTGGCGGTAAGAAAACACCGATACATTGTGTGTTTAAACCCAAACAGAATATGATTCACGCACGTGCATGCTAAAATAAATATGTTTACACGTACAGGGCGGATTCAAACTTTGTTCACCAGATCATCGTGCAATTATTGCATTTTAACAAATATTCAATGCTGCATCGCTGAATTTGTTGCTTTTAGGCGGAGGGAAACCTGTCTGTTACAAATTAAATAATAAAACATATCTATTACGTAATATAATATACATGTATATGAAAGGATCAGTTACCCTACCCGTTAAAATTACATAAAATGTTTCATACAATACATACTAAATGATATTATCATTATGCGTAATTTTGTTTGTATCGGGTCAATATTATTACAAATTAAGAGACAACAAATATCATATCACCAAATATTGTCATGATGTTACGATTATAATCTCTATAGATATTCAGAATAACAATTTCAATGATAAATTCATAATACATAATTTTATGTTTGTGCAAACCAAACGCGTGACGCTGGTTGGATACTAGTACATTGTAAGCGGTGTGTCTAAAACCCTAAAACAAGTTCATGTTTGCCCTAAAATGATATGTTTGCTCTAGGGCAAACAAACTAATTTTAGGGCAAACAACTCATTTTAGGGCAAACAACTCATTTTAGGGTTTTAGGCAGACTCCATTGTAAGTGCTATGAGCTCTAAACGTAGCACCCGCTCCCCTCCTGTGGGCCTATTAGCCATTGAGCCCTCCTCTCGTGTTGCACTTCGAGAACTTTTTCTCTCTTTCACTGTGAAGATAGTGTTTCTTTATGTGTACAAATGTCATAAACGGCTTCCATGTCGGTTCATTTACTTAGAAAAAACATGGAGGTTTAGTTGCATGAGATACGGAGAAGTTATAAAAAAGTCACTCAATCCACCAAGTTCACGAAGACCTGAAGTTGAGGAGAATATTAATACTAACTGCAGGTCTATAAAGACTATTAAGTAATTAGAGCATGCACAGATAACCTACTTCGGTATATTAATTGCTTAAATTCATAACATGTTATTTGTGAAAGTGACCCGAATGCCTGTATCTAGCTGTGGATGCATATTTACTGGGGCTTGTGTATTCACTTCCATGGTATAAAGGGCGCACTATCACGTTTTCTTCTAAGTTCACGTTCATCTTTGCGACCAATTCCTTTGGATCTATATTCCTCAGTAACCCTGCACTGCCTCCCAATTCCATAACATGACCAGGCGCAGTGTGTTACTCTCTATGATAGCGTGTAACATAACAACATGAGCGGTGTGCGCGCCAATTGCTCAAACCCCGATTGAATGAAATATGGTGTTGATATGCCTTTCTATTAAAACGTGTGCATTCACACTACATCACACTTTATATTATTACATTGACATCCATACAAACATATATAGAGCCAATTTTCTCTTAATCTTGAGATTAATCAAATATGAATAATTATTTCATGATGTATATAGTTCATGTCCATCTCAATTGAAAGGGTGGAGGCTCAAAACTTATGTTACGAATTCATAACATGATTCTTGTTACAACCAACTGAAGTCGTGTCCTTGAGTAAAAAATTGATCTGAAGACAAAATATTTAGCCATGGATGTTGATTTTTTTCTCTCGAAATCATTTATTCACAAATAAACAGAACAGTGATAAATGGTCAAACATATGAATAAAAAATTATGCTATCCTGCCTATGGCCTAAGAGTGATCGCGAAGAAAGTGCAGGCAACGACATTTATAACGTGCAACAAGAAAAAAAGAATCGAATCGAAATTAAATGTGTTCATTTTGCTACAGGTGTTCAGTGTCAATGACAACGGTGACGCTGGTGGCGTCGAAGTGATTGGAGAGGATGGAGTCAAATGTATTCAGCAGTTCAAGAAGGACGAGGCGAAAGCGCTGTTCGACATCGATATTGTGAGTTCGCCATTTCGTATTACACGGAACACCCGTTGTTACTCATACATGTTTATTATATACCGAACCCCCCGCTCTCAGAACAAAATTGTGTAAACCTATCAAAGTGTTCGGATTGCGAGGTGTGACTGTACTGGGCCCGTGTATTGAATTTATAATTTGCAGATTTGATAATATTGCATGTCTGATATTCATGTTTTTACAAAACTGTTTATGTAAATATCCATCAGGAAGACTCGATGATGAACTCTTTTTACGTGGACGGAGATCAAATTCTGGAGCTGCGTCTCTGCAAAGGTCTCGAGACAACAGGCATCCCCAACCATAAGCGCAAGAAGAGACAGATATATAACTTCGAAACCGATCCTGCCCGCAAATGGGACATCCCTGTCAAGTACGAGTTGTCGCCATTGTTTGACGATGGCCACATACTGCCACTCCGAAACGAAGAAAATATTAATATTTCTTTGTTGTAGAATCGAAAGATACCATTCGGGGCGCTCTGTCACATTTCGAGGCAAATACATGTATCCGCTTCCAAGAAATCGATTCAGTTGCGGATCCTCAGACTGACACCTACCTTTACTTTTCCTACAGCAGTTCGTGAGTGTTTACATGAAACATTTATCAAACATACTTCACTTCTGGCGTATCTCACGAAGCTGTGCGTCTTTTGTGGGGAAGGCAGAACCCCTTGAGGGCCGGCTGGGGCAGGATATCTTCTTAACCCAAGATTGCATCGATAGCGTGAGAATTGTGTTATCGTGATATGCTTACATGACACATCTTGATCGTTCAGCTTGGAGAAACAGTGCACGTGGTGGCGCAGTCACTGGGTTTGTGGCACGTGCATCAACGGGGCGATAGAGACGACTACGTGACCATCAACCAGCAGCACGTGAAAGAAGACGAACAGGCAAGCTTCTCGACCATCAGTGACGAATACTTGGACACCCAAGGCTTGCCATATGACTACGCCTCCGTTATGCACTTCTCTGGCTTTGTGAGTACTAATCACACAGGTAGCAGTCTTCATGTGCACGAAACACGTTGCAGACATTCAAGGATGGCAAGTCGCCCGCCAACGCCTACACTCTGCAGACAGCTGACAGGAAGAACCAGAAGACCATCGGTCAGCGCACCGGACTCTCCTTCTCGGACATTCGAGCTCTGAATCTGGGTTACTGTGCCAACGTGTGCGATGGATATAACCCAGATTGCGAGAACGGCGGATACGCCGATCCGAACGACTGCAACAAATGCAAATGTAAAGACGGTTTCGCTGGTGATCTCTGCGAGGATTTGGAGCGAGCCAGGAACGGTGAGTTGTCCGTTCTTGTTCTGTTTGTTTTTACTTTGTTCTGCAGCTGATTGCGGAGGTGTTCTGGAGGCGTCCCTCACGGAGCTCTTCATCAGTTCCCCAGGATTTAACTTCCCGTATAACTCTTACTATGAACCTCACCAAGAATGCACCTGGCTCATCCGGGTAAGAATCTACCTTTGGATAGGATGGGAAGGTTATTTTAGGAAAAAAAAAAAAACAAAAACAAAACCAAAAAAAAAAAAAAAAAACAATGAACAAAGATAAAATGGCATAAAATTGTGAAATGGCTCGTTTCCCAAGGAGCTGGCCTTAGGCTTAAAAGGCTTAGAAGCCCTTTCTGGTGAGCCTCACGCACGGGGACAAAAAGACCTGACTTGTGACTGGTTCCTCATTTTTTATAATATCTAACCCATTGTCTCCATCAGAGTCCAAACAAAGAGAAAATCCAAATGCGATTCAAGGACGCGTTCGGCGTTTTCTGTGTCGACCAGACGTGTCAGCATTGGGTTGAGCTCAGACTGGGCGACGACAAGACTGAGCTAGGAGAAAGGTTAGGGATCTAAGACGACGGAGTTTCAACTAGCTTATCTTATCTTATCTTATCTTATCTTAGGATCTGTTGCAACGAGCTACCAGAAGAAACATTTACGTCCACAAACGATGAAGTGATGATCTTATTCCGAACAAATTACACGTTCAAAGTTCAAGAAGAAGAATCCATCGGATTCAGACTGGGCTACCAAGTTGGTGGGTGCAAACACGTTAATCCAAGTTCAGCTTTCAATGCTTGTTTTTCTTCAATGCAGTTTCCGAGAATCCTTGTGACTACATCACCTGTGAGAATGGAGGGACGTGCAGCAGGGATCTTGGCACATGTGAATGCCTCAGCGGATTCAGAGGAAACAGGTGTCAGACAGGTAAAGGGGGATTATGTATTGTGTGAGTGGGGCTGTTGAACTAAATTGGTGACCCCGATACTTGAAGCCAAGCTGCGTCAGTATCAGCACGTGTCATCCTTGTGAACGTTTGGTGTCAATGAAACCATCGAAGATGAAACGAGACTTCTTAGTGAAAACTGAAAAGGAAAGGTTACTTGCTATACATTGATATATAACGATATATATAATATCAATATCAATAATTATATGCGTGATATAGATATAATATCAAAACGAGACAATGTCTGTCATAACGTATAATTTCTTATATAAATTTCTTAGAAGAAAGAATGGATTTGAAAATTCAAACAACCACAAACAAATTAGAACTGTGACATTCGAATGCCAAACTGGTCTATGCTTCTTTCCTGCTTTGGATATATTTCGCTACTTTTTTGTTCTGCTTTCCGCCGCTTGGCGCTGCCAGTTACGGTTTTGTTTCCAGATTTGTGTGAGGACAACGGTTCCTGTCAGAATGGAGGAACTTGTCAAGTAGCTCCAACTTACTGGGCGGGATATCGGTGTTCATGCCCCCCTGGCTTCATCGGTCTTACCTGCCAAATAAGTGAGTACATTTTGACAATAACATATGCATAGATAAAAGAAGCATATATATTGCAAAGATAAATATGTACGCCGTGTTTTAGGCTTAAGCAACCAACATACATATGTGACCATTTACAACCATTACAGATTTCTGCGATGAAGCTAGAATGACTTGCAGAAATGGCGGAACTTGCGAGCCCAAACCCGGGGGCTTCAACTGCGCATGTCACGAAGGATACACCGGCACTCGATGCGAAAAAGGTGAGCGTGTAGACGAGCGTCACTTCCTGTCTTCATACAATCCGCAGTCACGGAAACCCCCTGTGAAAAGGTCACGTGTTCGAACGGAGGCACGTGTTACCACAGTGGCGCTGCCTGGTGGTGTACTTGCCCAGTGGGCTTCAGTGGCGCCACATGCGACGGTGACCAGAACGATTTCATGGCTTATTTTTGTCAGCTTTTCGCTTTCTGCTTTCTTTGCGGCTGTACTTTTATTGTTCGCAATTCCTGACCAGAGACCCTTTGTTATACGATTCCTATTCCCGACTTGTTCTAATGTCTGATTAGAGAATCCTATCATCTCAAAGAAAAAAGCAGTGAGGAAATCTCCCCATTTTATTGGCCAAAAAACAGGGGGGAAGTTTAAGATGTTCCCTGACCTTTCGAAGGAGTCAAAAATCGTTTCATCCTCTTAAGCCTCGATGCAGCCCAATTCGGAGACAAAGGTCTGGACAGACAGACCATTTACGTCCGATCGAATACTCTCCATTCTCAAAGCAATTTGAAGGAAATTCCAGCCACGGGCGCTGAAAACCAGTTCCGGATCTGTTTTCTAATCCAATTGTCTGCTTTTCTGATGCGTCATCTGCCTCCTAACCCAACGGTGAGTCGCATTGATTACTAACTATTATCTAATATATACGTAATAACTGGGATAATACATTCTACAAGTTAATCGCAATAATCATTATTAACCACAATATATACATAATTCAATATGGCAAATTCGTGATTACAAATTTGTCACGAAGATTATTATATCAACCCATTTTTAGGTTCAATATAGTTTCATACACTTTTAAAATTTGAGATCTAACTCCATTTCTATCGATTTTACCTGTTCAACCGAATATTGGATCAACTTTTGTTTCCTGCAGACTTCGATTGGTGCTATAATAAACCGTGTTTGAACGGAGGAAGTTGCAAGGCGGACGGCAACACAGGATACATCTGTGTATGCGCCCCAGGTTTCCAAGGCATTAACTGCAAGGAACGTAAGGGTTGACATGGTAACCATTAAGACACAATGACCTCTTGACCTTCCGCAGAGAACCCTGACCCCTGTGAAATCAACCCTTGTCTGAACGGCGGTACTTGTTACCGTTATGCGGCCGATGGTTTCCGGTGTCTTTGCCCTAACAATTATTATGGGGACACTTGTTGCTATTGTGAGCACGTGGCTATTGCGCTGTATTAAGTAATCTTCATGTGTGGTTTACCCCCATACAGATAAGAGTTCGTGCGGAGGGCGTGGCTTAGATGCTGGAGAGGTCGAACCCGCTTGCATGAAGCCCAATTGCAGGTAGGTACTTGGTTAGATGCTTCGTCTACTGATCAACGTTATCAAACTCCGTATGAAATTGTTCTACTTCGCAGGCGCACCAACAGTGTTTTATGCTATTACTGCGTGAATTACGCCCACTTGCTGATCACATACGATCCATCGGCAAGACGAATTAAGAAAGCTGAATGCGGAGGTATATAAACATATAATTCTGCTCTCGTGCTTTACTTCTGTACCTGCAGTGACGGGGTGGTCCCGCTGGTCCCAGTGCACCTCCACTTGTGGATTATGCGGCAAACAGCATCGAAATGACTACGATATTTCCACTCATTTCGTCGATGGTTTGATCAAAATGAAACTTGTGAGGTGCGTTATGGTTTTGAGGATTCTGACTGTGGGGTTTAAAACGTTATGATTCACAGTTGCAACGTCAGGGAGAGGAGTTGTCCAGGGACGCCTTGTCGCAGGTTTGTGGCAATGTGGGCTTCGATCATTTTAATTTGAAGTAACGATTTCTCTTGTTGCAGTCGTTACGCTCTGCCTTGCTGCCCTGGATATTCTTTCAACTCAAGAACATGCTCTTGCAATTAGTAGCAACCGGTGCAAAAGCAAGCCAAGATGGCTTAGTTTTTAGTTGTGGGACATTTGGCAATTGTATTCTGTGGATATTTTACTCCTTTTTTGTGTGTTGCTATTATTAGGGAAATATCCGAGCCAAGCAGGTTTACTTTCTGAGGATATTTGGGATATTTGTTTTGTATTTTCTCTCTCCTTTCTTTTGTTTTGCTTATTCTAGCTTTTGTAATAGAACATTTCCACTAATGATTTTCAGAATGGTGGATATTCACATTTCCCCTTCATATTCTTCCGCACACCATGCATGAAAGGGCCAACTATTCATGAGAGGTCCTATTATGCATGAAAGGCCCAACTATTCATGAGAGGTCCTTTTATACATGAAAGGCCCAACCATTCATGAGAGGTCCCATTATGCATGAAAGGCCCAACTATTCATGAGAGGTCCTTTTATACATGAAAGGCCCAACCATTCATGAGTGGTCCCATTATGCATGAAAGGCCCAAATATTCATGAGATGTCCTATTATGCATGAGAGGCCAAACTATTCATGGGAGGTCCTTTTATACATGAAAGGCCGAACTATTCATGAGAGGTCCTATTATGCATGAGAGGCCTAAATATTCATGAGATGTCCTATTATGCATGAGAGGCCCTATTATGCATGATCGAATGGCCCTATAAGTTAAATCCAAGAGTGGCCTTGTAGTGTATTGTACAACAACTACTCATTCATTACGCACAACATGGTTCTCAGGATTTCTAGGAATTACAACTATAGTTAACTTAATTATTTTGTGCTTGCTACCTGCAATATTTCTGCTAAAAATTAATTAATGTTTAATAACATACTGAACTGGTTTTAAGTACCAAGTTTATACATGCATGACTAGGAACAGTAGGAAGGATGAGTGTGGCTAGGATGCGTACGGATTGTTCCAGGGTATAGGATGTAGATGTACAATGTACATGTTTTGAAGTCATGCAATTTGAATATATGAAATTTAGCACCATTTGATCTGCGATATGACGTGCGACCGCGTGGACCAGCGGGTGGCGGGATGACGCATCTCCCATTCGACGCGTATCTGCATAAGTCAAACCTGGATATTTCAAACCTTAGAGGCAGATATGCAAAATCTGTCAGGTTGGGCAATTACCTAAAGCACAGGAGACCGGAAGTGATGACCCGAATACGGGATATGATGCGCATGTCGCAACGGAGGGAGTTCATTGTTGATGGCATCAGAGATTCAACCAATTTTCAACCACGTGCGATACGCCGACACATATCTAGAAATACACAATATGTTTAGATGCTTTAGTTTACAGTTCAATGTACATGTACATAAGTATCGAGTATTTCAGTTACAATTTTAATGTGGATTAATCAGCGCCATGCAATGTTCCCTTTGTGATCTTTTAAATTAAGCCAGTCATTTTTAAAAACCTCTGACCGAATCACTTTGTTCTTCATGTTCTTATTCTATTTGCATCGTTTTACTTGGATTTTATTATCTGCATTCAACTCAGTATTTTGGGAATAAAAATTATAAACATTTTACCTTTTTCTTTTTCTTCTTAATTCTGGTAATTACGAACGCAGAAACCATGTTTTTTTTTTTTTTTTTTTTTTTTTTTTCTTGTGTATTTCTCTGTTGTTATTCACCTATTGCCCTAACTATACGTAAGATATTTATTATAGTCCCTTTGCTTGTATCCTTAATATCATAATTTCCGTCCATTTATTTTTTGTGTATTTTTCTGACCAACAGAAGTGGACGAATGCGCCAGTTCTCCTTGTCTGAACAACGGTATCTGCATGGACAAAGTCAACGGTTATGACTGTCTCTGTGGCGAAGACTACTCTGGAATCAACTGTGAAAATTGTCAGTTTCTCAGATGATCTGATCACGTGGTTAAATTTGAATTTCCATCCTAAGTGATTTTCACTGATTCGTGCGAATCTGAACCATGTCAAAATGGCGGTGAGTGCGACAATCTCGCTGGCGGGAAGTTCGCCTGTCAATGCACTGACGGATATCACGGAGATACGTGCGAAGAGAAAGGTAGGCCCTACTTTGAAACGTCACAAAGTACCCGAGAGTACTCTCCACTTTATTCACAGCTGAGAACTGCGGAGGGTGCGGCGAAGTTGGAGGCGCTTTGGCGCCTGCCTGTAAGAAGAAGGGAGGAAGCACTGAGCGATGCTCCAAGATGAAGGTGGTCAGATCCTACACAGGACACTCCTGGTGGCGACGAATGGTCGAAAGGTCAGGGGTCAGTTGGTGGTGTCATTCCAAATATTGTTCACTGTCGTTTCTTTAGAACTGTGATCGTTTGGGGAGAATGCGATACAGACAACTACTACTGCTGTGACAACGCAATCCTGGTTGAACTGAACGAAGGCGTTAGATGTGCAGGTGAGTTTGAGGTTTGATTTCTTTGTGTTGATTTCAACTTGGTTTCGACTCAGTGCCCGGATGGTCCAGCTGGGGACCTTGTTCGTCACGTTGCGGGGGGTGCGGGACGCAGACTAGGTTCAAATGGCAGCTTGCCAATTATCAGACAAGAGGCAACCGACGTGTTCAGTGGAGAATGTGCGTTTGTGATGATATTGACGCCGAAAAATAATAATAATAATAATAATAATAATAATAATAATAATAATAATAATAATAATAATAATAATAATAATAATAATAATAATAATAATAATAATTGCTGTTGTTCCAGCTGTGATACTGAGTCACGTGACTGCAATACCAATCCATGTGAGGACTGGTGAGTCACGTACATTAGATCATTCATGGGTCATTACGTAATTGGTCTGTGATGTTTCAGCTCTCTGTACGGATGCTCCAAGTGCTGTGGAAGTCGAGGATACCGATACCGAAGACCGCACAGGAGGTGTGTGCATTGCTGAAATGGACATTTTGATGGACAGAATGGGAACCTTATTTTTACTCAAGATTTCGCCTTTTCCCCCTCACTGCAGAATTTTACTAACGCTGTTTCTTTCATTATTTCTCATCTTTACACGAGCGAAATTAATATTCTTGCAAGAATTTTGATGCTACACACATGTTAACTTAACTTCTATATTAAAAAAGAAAAGAAAAAAAAAGACGTAATTGTTTTGTTATCGTATTATTGAATTTACTATAGGCTTGGCTTTTTTTTTTTTTTTTTTTTTTTTTTTACTGCGGGAATCAATACAAAATATGATGTCCAAAATATTTTTCTTGAAAAAATTAAAGGAAACATTTCAGAACATACTCTGTTTTTCTTCTCTCTGCATTGTTATTTCGTACTGAATTTACAGGAAGTACAGAAACGCACATGGCTTATTTTATTTAAAACATTATTCAATGAATTCATTACAATTACATACAATTCACTTTATTCTCAATTCGACCAATGAAAGCGTTCATAAAATTACATTGAACAATATTCATATTCAAATAACATTAACTCAATGAGTGTTATGACTAAGAGGACGTTGAACATAACATCAAAACAATATCTGACCAAATGATGATTATGAAGGTCTTCGTCCGTAATGTAGACTAAACTACAGTGGACTGAGATCAAAAGAAGAAAACAAAAAGAGTAAAATATACTCATACACACAGCGCACAAACATCCCTAGCAAACATACTGAACTCAGAAGCCATTCACTCTTGCATGCAGACATGCAGCCACCGGGTTAAGCGAGAACTGTGTAACCACTGGACGACAGCGTCAGGGGGCTGTCCAGGTTGAAGTCGTTGGCTGGGAGGTTCTCGCGACTATAGCTGGGGTTTCCAAACGTGATGTAAGCGTTCTTCTTTCCTTTCTTTCGGTTTTTGTACAACATGGCGCCCAAGACGGACGCCGCCACAGCGAGAGCGATGATGATGCCGATGGCCACCCCGGCATTGTTGTTGCCGCCGTCTTGCAGTTCTGGTTTGAAGCTCACCAAAGCTGGAAGAAGAGACAATGAGATGGATAATTGATGTGGTTCTTTGTTGGGTACCCGGGATGGTGGTATTCATTGTGGTCGCGCTGGTAAGGATTGAGGAAGGAATTTTTGATGAAGATGGTATTGAGCCAGTTGCTGAGTGTGGAGGAGATGAAGTTGGTGGAGTAGGAGGTGGAGGGGTAGTAGAAGAGGGTACAGAGGGAGGGGGAGAGGAGGCAGGGGGAGAGGATGAAGAATTTGAGGTAATAGTACTGGAGGGAAGAGATGAAAATGGAATGGAAGAGGAGGAAAGGGTTGTTAAAAGGGTTGGTGGAGAACTGGGTGATGGAGGAGAAGAAGGAGGTGTGGTTAAAGAAGAAGATGAAGAAGAAGAAGAGGTTGGAGCGGAGGAGGAAGAGGGAGAAGAAGTGGGAGCTGGAGGCTCCGCGCTTGAAGGAGCGAATGTAAGTACAGGCTCATCTGAAGAAGAAATCATGTCAAATCGAAACAGGGATGAGTCATGCGAACCCACTCGAGCAGATCACGCCAGCGTCCTCAGCCGGAGAACAGTCCGTTTCGGCCCAGTGTTCACTCTTGGAAAGACAACCTCCAAGGTCACTCTCTTTCCCAGTGCACGACAGGCGCTGCAGCCAAATGATTTGACCTTCAGGAGCAGCACCGAACCTTGTGACATTGCGGATGAACTCAGCATACCTACAATTAAATTCAAAAGTAATTCAAGTCATTGACACAACGCAGTGTATCTCACGAGTATCCGAGTTTCCTGCAAATGACGATGCCCTCCTTGATCCCGAACCTCCTGGAGCAGACGGAGCCCCACTGAGCCTCATGTTGTACCTCTACTCTGCCCTGAGAAGCATCAGGTCCTCCTGTGAGCCTCACCTGTAGGCGACCTAAAAAAACAACAGTCCAATCAGTCTACTGCAGTGATCACAGCATCCACGCGTACTGTCTGGCCACTCGCTGTCTTCGCTGCATTTGGTTTCAGTGACCCTGACGTCATCGAGAGCAGTCACGGCATTCTTGCACTTGTCATCACACGTGACTACCTCGAGCGCCACCTGGTATCCTTGGGTCTGTGGGGGAATGTTGATCTTGCTCAATATCCAGTTGCCTCCTTGGCTCTCTGTGATGTTAGCTATGATTTGGTTGGAGGAATCGTTGCCTCGAATCGAAACTGTTAGTCTTTCTGTGGGGTTTAGATAACTATTGCGGTGCGTTTTGGTTATAATCTTTCAATACCTTGATCCCGGCCTTCAAAGAAATACCAGAATTGAAGGCAACGAAAGTCAGCATGCACCTTGTAGAAAGGCGATAACAAAAGTGCTGATGCACTCTTATTGGGGCTCTCATGGTGGCCAACATCAACGTCTAAGAAATGACCTGGAGAAAGAATGAAGGTTAAAGGTCGATCTGCGTGATAGTGCAAACCTTGTTGCGAGGATGCGCCGTACGTGTGGTCATAACGCGGTCCCTTCGCCCGGTCAATTATGCTACGGTCACTCGCTTGGTGACGGTGCCACTGGACACTGCTTGCGTTGTCGATCCTCCATCCGCATAAGTCATCGCCCTCGAAGCTGCAACCACGGTCTGAGAGCAGGAAGTAAGTCAATAAGCACAGAAATCATCACAAATACCTGGCGACAGAACAGTCACGGTGACATTGCGTGTCACCAAAACTGTCATGTTTGGATCGGAATGTGAGGTTCTATTGACGGCGCATGCGTACACGCCCCCGTCTGTTGATGAGACATCCGGGATTGATAGAGTAGAGACTGCATATGCGGACGGCTTCCGGTGGTCCGGGGGCAGGGTGTCTCTTCTATTTATGGCGAATCTAGAGGAACATTAAGTCCGTTGTTAGATAACATTGCACGAATGAAGCCTCTTTTGCCCTGGCTCTATGGGGCGTGTGATTCAGTTAGGCGGAGGGAGAAGGGTTGATGAATGGGGGTTGGTTCGCTTCAATCGACCTTCTTTATGGGGCCGCGTCGCCCGGCTTTGAGAAAACTTTATGATCAGAAGGGTATAGAATCCGGGGATCTGAGAAATAGCTGCAGGGATGAGGGGAGAGTGTGTCTGGTTTTAACTCAATGATCTATGTCACTTTGCTTGACGGCTGCATCGGAAGGGAATGGGGTCGAGTGAGTGGGAATAACTGCCTTAGAAATCTGCAACCAAGGAGCGTTGTTCAATACATGCATACCTGTGTTGTAACTATGGTTATTGTAATGTATGTATCAGTTCGTGTGATTCGTGTGGTATTTACGGTTGACCTCCGTAGCAAGGCTGTATGTAATCTGTGAATAGGGAGCGTTACCTAATAAAGATACATGCATTATAAATTAGCGGCTCAGTCTGAGCACACCCACCTCCCCCCCCCCCACCACGCATTAATCGACGCAACGAAAACCGCGAATGAATTTATGTGTGTATAATATGTGTAAATTACTCGGAGATTTACGTGTACATTTCAGGTTAGATGATTTCAGTGTTAAGGCATGAATGATGAAGACATCTGCTGGAATTTAAGCCCAGTTGCATTGACGCAGAAGGAACCCAGAGATGACTATCGAGCTGCTCCTTTGGCTATTTTCTTTTCTTCGCATTGGGGGATTTTAGCCGCTGCATTACAAGGCATGAGTCATCCCTTAGCCCTGCTGCTTAAATCCCCTAAAGGAATTGCCATATGGCTCAGTGGTAGCTCCATCTGGACACGGAGATATGCCATGGTATGGCACAATCATCTTAATAAAAACACATGGGCCCTAAATGAATGACTGCATCAGGTTAATTGACCAGTTTATAGTAATATACCTATTTGATAACAAGTGCGAAGAGGCGTATAAGCACTGCATTACAAAGCGAACACCTAATTGTATCTGAGAGAAACAAGTGCTTCGATTGTTTGATCAGAACTCCCCATGCCTCGCAATATAAACACAAGATGAGGTATCTTATTGATCGCTCGACTTGCCTCAGCAGGTCACCTATGCTCATAACCTGTCAATTGTCCATTTCACGCTTGTCATCTCACCTGGACCCGTTGTTCACGGGATTGCCTTGTGGATCCAACCACTGAATCACGACGGATCCCGGATCCTGTCCAGTGAACGTTCCACATTGAAGCACCACAGTCTCCCCAGCGAACAACGTCAAACCCCACCATGGATTTAAGATAACATCACTGACGTCATCTTGCTCCGCTGATCTGCCCGCCATCAATCCACACACGAGAATTAACACCAAAATCCACGTCATCATTGACCTACTGCGACACATACTCCACTTAGCGCATGTCCTGTGGTCTTTCAGCAATGCTCTGCGATCAGTATTGGCATGGAGACTAGAAGGAAGGGCTGGCCCACACGCGCGGGAGGTAGGGGGGGGGGGGTGCTAGCAGGGAGACCGTCGGGCTCTGCGCAGAATCCTCGATCGATTCTGGCATCGCAGACTTGGCGCTGCATGACGCAGTGGCCCACGCCTCTCCCCTTGGCTGAGACACGAGAAGGTTGGCAGTAACGCCCCCGACGTTATGCTAATAGCAGGCCCATTGGGCTAATACACTGGCTTTATAAAGATTATCATACCATATTCACTGGTTAGCATGACAATACGGCATGAAATGGTGCCGCAATAAGCTGATTTGTTAATTATGGGTGTGTGTTCTGACTCGAGATTGTTGTCATGGTTACAGTTCTTTTATGCGTGTTCAGTGTTTGTGTTGGCGTTCTTTTTGTGTGTGTGGTCTATTTTTGTGTGAGAACAACAGAGGAACAATTGCTTCCCTTTGGGTTTTCATAGAAAAGGCAGATGATTTAAAAAATCGGGCACGTATTCACCTCTTGATGAGCTGAGTTGACGTATTGCTTCTCGATAAAAGACTCGATCCACAATACATCAGCGAGTTTTATACACTTCTGTAAGTTATGAATATTTGAATACAAGCTGGTCGATTGTCTGTGTGGATTTATTAAGCGGTTAATTGTGAACGCTGTGAGTCATTGGCATGTGAGCGCGAAAAGAGCGTCTTTGAAAATCATGAAGTCTCCTTTGACGACAGTTATGTATCAGTTTAGCAGATAAGGTCACTAAACAAGGAGAAAGTCACTCAGACCCCACCCCTTACACCATGCTACTTACAGAGTCATTATTCGTTTTGTTGACACATAATTTGAACTTTCAAAATCGATATTTATTTCCATCCATGATGAAATGAAATTGTCATCAATATCCCGTGGGTTATATCTATAAATTTATATAATTTGGTATTAATCTGATAATCTACTAGTAATTAAGGCTTGGCGAGTTATCACTTATGAATGACGACATCATTCAATTCAAATTGCCACATGCAGTTCAATCCAGGACTTGGATCATTCATTTCGGATCGTTCCTTTCGACCACTATAACGACGCATAATTGCAGACTAGCCAACAAATTGCACAATTTCAGCTATATTACAAAACAATTGTCTTAATTTTGACCCTGAACCCGTTTTACACCTCATTTTATTGGAGATACTTGCAGGCATTTTCAACTTTTTTTATCTTCAATGAAGACAATATCTTGTCTTGAATTTTAACCCCCCCCCCCCCACAAAAAAAAATAAATAAACATAAAATAAAATAAAAAATAAAAAATAAAAAATAAAAAATAAAATGAAAAATAAAAATAAAAATAAAAGATGATTAAAAAAATATATATATTAATAAAATGAAAAATTAAAGGACTTATCCAGAAGGAAGGATGTGCAGACGAAATTTCCTTACGTCATTATATTATATTATATTATATTATATTATATCATCTCGACAAGTGGAGCATTGTTCCATGCAGCCGGATCGTGACACATCCCGGATTCGGAACACGAAAAATAATTAATGGATAACAAAACTTTGAATTCGACACAAACATCGGATCCGAGAGATCTCGGGACAATGTAGACCATAATGTTAACGCTATGTCAACGTCTTGACACAGTCTATCATTTGTTCATGTCGTCATCTCAGGGCAATGACCCTCAGATGATGAAATGAACAGAAGGACACCCGGCGTCCTCACCGGAATCCACCTGCGCACTTTTATGCCAGACATGACTTGCTCTGACCAAGAAGATTAATCAGGTTAGGAAATACACAAGAAGGGCGCAAAGGGAGGCAATCATGAACGTCCTTATCTGTCAGTCGCCAAGGAGGGGTCATGACCTCAAGGAAGGGTCATGACCTCATGGCCGCCAAAGTGAATTCCAATCGCCTCATTACACTAGTGATCGATACCCCAGGGAGGGATAATCAGTAGATGTTACTCGTTGACCCCACCTCCGTTGAGTGTCCATTTCAGACGTCGTGACATCTTCCATCCCACCAGATTTCTCCTCAGCGGGTTTGTTTCATAGAAGGGCTGTGTAAATGTCACAATATTCACCGCATGCAGTCATACGGTGAACATAAACTGCGAGCGACGTGGAGCGAATACCCTATTTATTAATTGTACGCGATCGCAATGCTAACGCGAAGTGTGTGTACCTCTACAAGTCTACATGATCCCAGCGCAATATCTTTAGTTCTCTGAGAAAGCCCCAATTATTCCCAAGTTAATCACTATAACCAGTTGACCTCAATACCCGAAAACTAAACATAATTGCGCCATGTCCAGTCACTTCTTTGATTAGTGCATTAGGTGCAGGATGCTCATGAATATAGTATACATTATATAATCACAGACAAATCTAGTCCTAGTAATGACAAAAATAGTATTTCGGTCACATAATGGTAAAGTGATTCTATTCAGTGCCGATTTGTGCTCTATTAATATATAACTGTCTACCATGCAAGTAGATTTTTTTTATTTATATATAATCGAATTCGGCTTCAGGTACTTTTGGCGGGTAGAACTGTTTTCATTTTGTCTCAACCTGCTCGATCCTGGCTAAGCGCTTGGATCATCGACACGGGGATCCATGCTGACCTGAGTCCCATTGTCAGACGAGCAGACGACGCCACACCACCAACTGAGTGTTACACAATGCCTGAGTCCCTGATCGGAGAATAGGGCAAATCGTGAACCCTGATAGAGAAGTGAACGTACATGTTTTTAAGGCCTAGCTGAAAAGACATGTGATTCCATTTGGATGTTATTGAATAACAAAGGCTGACATCGGTCGTCATGGAAACCTTTGCATCACACACCAATATAGTGATACGATTAGGTGATATGATAAAGTTTTAGTGGCATTCAAAGGGCATTAAGTGCTGCCTCTATTACGACGCATGTCATTTGTTAGCAAGAGGAAGACTTGCGATTCGGATGATGCAATTGCGTTGCGCATCAGAGTCAACGCACGCAGGTCACGTTGTGTGCATCTGAAAAGTGTATTTCGCGAATTTCGACACTGGGGATCAACTCATGTTTATTAGTTTTATATCCTGACACAAAATTAACTGATTATAATTTTTATTAAGCTGTGACTATTACGAATATGACACTAATATATGGTCACCAAGAAGCTCAGTCGGTTTGACCGGCTGACTGCGCAATCCTATGCCGACCGTGGAGGTCGAGGTCCCCGGTTTGAGACACGACCTGGCCACGGGTGTTACGCTTGTGATTTTTTTCGGCGAATCTGCAGTGCTGCCCAACTGCGTAACAATGCCTGGCACTGTGTACATGTATTAATGTCTGTGGTGGTATGCAGGATAAAGAGCCCTTGGGATTTATCGATAGGATAATAAGAGTAGGGAGAAACCCCCGAATGGGTTGGGTTGGGTGGAGCCGTAAAACCCAATCATGCCTCATGCATATCATAATCGTGGTCATCAGCTTCGTTTCTTTTGGTCTTGCGTGGCTCATGTCCTTCGAAACGAATCATAACGGCTCGAATTATGCGTTATGGTTTCCAAAAGAGGCCTTCCAATGATCTGGATTGTACATCATTGAGGCCTCCATTTTGAGTCCATTATGAGTGCATGAATCGATCCCAATCGAGGGGAGACAGAATATGAATGACCATGCGTCGGTCTAATTGGCGATGTCGAAAGTCAATTTCTGTCTAATTGAGTCTCTCCTCCTCTGTCTGATGAGTCACGATGCTGTAATATTATTTTGGTGATTCTCTGTTTTGATTCAATTTGTGTAAATGAAGGGGCGTCTGATTGCCTTTGATTGGATGTCGAAGCGACGCCAACAGACACGCGACCATTTCGGTCTTCCCTAACGGAGACTGTGGACAGAACGAATGCACGACGCTGCTTTTATTTCATTGTTATTACATTGAAAACTATGATTGCAAGATAAAGTAGGAGGTAAAATGTCTTTCTATATGTAGGTCTATTATAGTTACCTTCATCAGATATCTCAGCTTTGAATATTCCTAATTAATAATTAAAGATCTGGTAATTAGTAAACCCAGGTAGCACTTGGGTAGTTGCTGTAACGTTGTCATATAGTTGCCAGAAATGGTTGCGGGCAACGTTGATCTGACTGTGAATGAAAACTGGATATTCTTATCAAAGGAAGAAAATGCATGACGGCGAATTTCATCTTGAGTTAATATTAATGATCTTATAGTAGGCGGTGTGTACGAAGCAGAGGGAACGCGATGAGCAGCACGTAAATGGTGAAATGGACACGTGGCTTTTGAAATAAGAAAACAACACGACGTGAAATGGACAAAAAGAGAAAGCAGAGAAAATTCTTGACGATGGCTTTTCATCAAAAGACAAAGTTTGGTGAAACTGAATCCACATATTACACGAATATATATATAGCACACCAAACACGCATTGATAATTGGATACAGTGCTAAAAACAACGAAACATATTATATTTACGTATACTTGGGTTATCCGCTGGGGGAAAAAAAAAAAAAAAAAAAAAAAAAAAAAAAAAAAAACTAAAAAGCAAATAAAAACAAAAATAAACATCTAAAAGCAACTGATGGAGACAACCATGATTGATTGTTGTACTCCTTGAAATAACTGACCACGTCCGTCTCCTTTGACAGCCTAATTGGCCGATTGATGAGCGATAAGCCAGCAGAAGGGCTCTTATGTGCTGTGACCCTAGGGGCGTGACCTCTGCTGACCCCGTGACGTCAGGCAGCTGGTCGTCGGCGGGTGCCCCGGGGAGAACATGAGAGCGGCGTCAGATGACAACCGCCGAAGGGAGAAGAGAGAGAGAGAGAGAGAGAGAGAGAGAGAGAACGCCGCCGCATTGCAGGTATATCAGATCAGCATTCTCCCTTCGACCTTCGCTGGACGCGAGAATGAATGCGGACAATGTCATGCAACTGCCACTACGCCCCCTTGCTGCTGTTCACCTGGATCTGCGTGTGGAGTGTCGTCTTGGTGCACGGGTCACCTGTGCTGGTCGTCGATGAGGACACGAACCAGGTAGGTGGCGTGGTCAGCCGCTTCTGATAATAATGTGCGGTCGTGGTTTTGGGAATTTAGTCTCGTGTTTAACATTTTGCGAGATTCTTTAATTACTTGTTTTAATCGTGGCTGTCCGCACAAACAGATAATTGAATTAACTTAACAAAGTAGTTCATTTGGTTGAAATGAAATTAATTAAACGCATATATTTAAGGTTTGCTAAGTTTCCAGTTTATGCAACAACAACAAACAAAACAAAGGGAAATTAGTTCATCTCGTTGAGTGTTCAATTACCACAAGATTCTGTCAGTTTTCTTAAGTTCCCAACTATTCTCATTTTCTTAGTTTTCAATAAAATAAAAGAAGAATCATGTTACTTTTTTTCCAAGTTTTTAATTTATTAAAACCCCATATTTTATGCCCATTCTGTTGAGTTCCCAATTTATTTAACTTAATAAAATTATTGTCACCAAGGCTGCAAACCAAAATCAAACAATATGCTCCTTAATTGTGCTAATTAATTCACCAAATTAAAAACAAAATTGTGCTAATTAGTCATTTTGAATAATTAGTCATGCTGATTTTGTTTGATCCTAAAGTGAGACAAATTAAACTTCCTGGGTAAAGTTTTAACAATCAAACGTTCAGAAAACGCCATGAAGCTCATTTCTTCTGAGTGCGTGCGACTTTTTTTCACGAAATCTTATTGATAGGAAAATCATGCGACTAAAAAAATCCCGGTGCAATGATTTGAAGATGATTTTTCTCTCTGAGCTCCGATCGAGATCAAAGAGAAAACGCCGACAACATCAAACAAACACTCGAACGCGCGTGTTGGATAATCGCCGTGTGCAAGAAAACGACAAATGATGATACATTAATGTTTGCCCTTTTGTGATTCGCATTCCCCCTAATGTCACTCGGTGCAAGTTTTCTTCAATCGAAATTTACTTCAAGCTCCATACTAATTCAACAATAGATAACTACTGCCAATGCTCGATATATTTACTTTATCCTATCATCTTTATAATAATTATGCATCCTGACTTGATAACGATCGTTTATGAGCCAGTTACCTCAGAGCGAATTGTGGTTTGCGAGGGGAAAACACAATTGAGTCTATTTTCTTTTATGACAATAATATTGCATGTAAACTTGGCAGAGTCACACGAATGACTGACTGAGTCGTGAGTGGTAACTTTGACGCTCCGCCAAAACAAGTTGCGGCTCACCCCAATCGCATGCCAACACATTTGGACCTGAGCATGTCAGATGGCCCGCTTTCACACATCCGCATAATAGTACTCACGGTTAAAAAATTTAAATAAAAAGTAACAAAGGGGCAAGGTGAAAGTATAACCACATCCCCCGATTACACCCTCCAAAAGAAAGACACCACCAGCAACTTTAAAGATGCGTAGCAATCATGGAATAATTACGATAGCAATGATGAAGTGTTCTTTTTATAAGTGCGGGTTTTATGTTGCAACCTGAGTAATGTTTTACGTCGCTTTAATCGCGTGGTTTCGACGACTTCATTGAATCCTTCAATCGTTGAAATTGTCTTTTCATTGCAGACGACCGCAGAGGGTCACCACGGGGTCACTTCGAATGACCACGAAGAGGTCATTGACGAAGATCGAGCCCATCGCCTCATCGATATCTATGTCCAAATGCAGAAACGCACCGAGCGGAAAGAAAATGTTCCACATGTGGGCGGATTGTGATTTATTTCCCTCCTCCTCCTCCCTCCTTCTCCCTCCTCCTCCTCCCTCCTTCTCCCTCCTCCTCCACCCTCCTTCTCCTCCCTCCTCCTCCTCCCTCCTCCTCCTCCCTCCTTCTCCTCCTCCTCCTCCTCCTCCTCCTCCTCCTCCTCCTCCTCCTCCTCCTTCCCACCTCTTCCTCCTCATCTTCCTCCTCCCCCTCTTCTTCTTCTTTTTGTTTATATTTTAATATTCAATTCTTCTTTTTTTTCTCTCGCATTGCCGCATTTTTATCACCAGACAAAAGAAGAGGAGAAATTCGTGGATTATTTTTTCGAGGATGACATCATGCTGACCGTAGCTCAAGCACAAGCAGTTCTTCAAGGTCTCTCCAGACGACAGAAGCGAAAATTGGCTCGTCCTCTGGTCAAACGCTGGCAACTTCCGATTCCATTTACTTTTGACGGAAGACACAGTTGAGTATTCTGGCTGTATTTGT
This sequence comes from Capitella teleta, assembly GCA_000328365.1. Taxonomy (NCBI): domain Eukaryota; kingdom Metazoa; phylum Annelida; class Polychaeta; family Capitellidae; genus Capitella; species Capitella teleta. Next base: position 94,236 of record KB310830.1, read on the forward strand.
AGTTATATATCAGTTTTAATATATTATTTATATTATATTATATTTATATTATATTTATATTTATATTATATTTATAATATATTATTATGTTATTTGTTATATAGCTGTTTATTCATATAACCATCATAAGACTGACTTATTTAAAAATTGTGACGATTTTCCGTCCATCACATATGCATGTCTATAGAATTGAATATTTGGGCTGATGGCATATACATGTAACAGAAAGTCGTGCGTCAGGACGGCTTGTGAATTGCGCTGCACCACCCACAGACCACACTCCGTGCGTAGATGTCTTTCTGTTTGGTGCAAGCCATCACTTGTGAGAAGCGTGCCTGGCTATAATTGTGCGGAGGCATCTCCGTTTGTAGCATGCGTCAGTTCTCCTCCGCCTCTGGGCCTCCACACAAGGCGTCCGTGTAAGGAGAGCAGCGAGGGGAGGAGGTGTTCAGAGGCTGAACTGGTGCCTCGAGGGCAGGAGACGTCTTGCTTCGGTGCTTTCAACCTGTGGTTGTGAGTGCTATTAACAGCTATTTGTTTTAAACGTCATCAAGAGTTCTACTGGGCCAATCTGGTGTGTGACGTAAATTGGTGGTGAGGACTTTTGTCCATTCAACCTTCGTACATCTATGATTGGATATCAAATGGGGGGAGTGGTTTACTGGTCTATGAAGTCATACTGAGAATCAGAAATGCGTCTCATTTTTTATAGAAGAATTATCTATAATTATGTCCCCCATTGACTGCGACAGATCTTGACCCTTGAACTTGTGTAACCAGCAAACGATCGCCTAAATATTTGAGAATGAAAGTCTAGGGTTTTTAGGGTCAACAGAATATAACAGTGAACCTTATCGTTTTGAGGCTTCGATGAAATGAGAGGGATGCTTCAAAAGTACACAGGAAGTCAAGTACTGGAGAGTGGATCGAGACAATATTAGTACTGGTAGTATTCACAAGGTCTTCAGTCGTAGCCGTGTTACTTCCAAACCATTGCTATACTTTTGGTTTGAGTTAGTCCTTCTGTTGTTACCGACGGAATCTCATTTTGGAGGTTTTATGTGTCGTGGCCCTTCACTATATAATCGTTCATTATGATTGATCATGTTTTTGTCTGTTTTGTTTATTGGCCTGAAATTTAAATTTAATTCTGTCGACAAAGGAGGCAGGCACATTGAAAGAACAATCATTCTGATCGCTCATTGCAAAATCCATGCAACCTTATAATTATTGTAATTCGCATTTTTTTCCCCCTGCATTTTAGTTATTTTACATGCATCGATCTGCGTATTTCTGAGACATGTATAATGACACTAATGTTTCAAATCACACCAGCGAATTATACCATCAAGTTTCAGGGCAAATAAATCTTAAACTCAAAACCTTGCATTACGTACAAATTTGACAAAGCAGAACAAAATCCCGAGAAAAAAAAAAAAGAAAAAAAGAGACACTGATCTTGGGTCCTTTTCTTTTTTCGAAGACCGTTCGTTCCACTTACTTTGATAAAATAAAAAATTAATCAAACTTAGAAAATGCAATTAGCATGTAGGTGTGTCTGAGTTTGATTATTATTTAGCTTCTTTTTGAGTTCTTCGAGATCAACAAAAAACCGCAGATATACATAAGCGGATCCATCCGTGCCGACGAAATATTCTCCAGTCCTCATTTGGCCATTTTATTATGCACGTAAATAAATCTAACTTTCGCTAGACTTGCATGATTGTTTTGATATTACTTTCATAAATATGTTTACGTAAGAAACTTCAAGAATTTTGAGCGAATACATGTATGTTGTAATGAAAATAAAAATGCAAAATCAATGTTTTATAAGCGCTCGGCTTGCATGGGTCGATCGTCTCCGAATTCTGCCGAACCGTCACCCCCTTATTCACTCAAATGATCGGTCGGTAACATTCGTGAAACAGTAATGCTTCGTCAGAAAACTGCACCATTTTCACTTTTATTTGGGTCAAATTTCAATTTTCTAGGTCAACACCTTCTACATAATTATGAGGCCGCCTTGAAGCAACACCCTTTAATGTATGTGGTCTCCTGTTTTGCATGGATGCTCAGGATATGATTATTATAAGACATAGGAAAATAATATCATATTTCAATCTTGTTACCCAACATTAGCAGAATTCCCGAATAATATCATGTCGTAAAGTGTATCTTGATATCGTCATCGTATAGAGAGATCTTACTCTGTTGCAATTGCATAAGTATTTGTCGGCAAAATTAACACGGGCGAATGTTCTCGTTTCCAAAACCAATGCAAAGTGAAATAAGCTTTTGCACTTGCACCTTCGTCGCAGCATCGAAAAGTGGGCCAAAGTTCGACGTTTGTCGCCGTATTAGGAAAATAAGGGATTGCCAGAGAGCGTAACCGGAAATTAATTTTCACTTGAAAACGAGCGTTATGAGTTTGAAACTATGAGCAGGTTTTTGTATGAACGGTCAATCCATGACATAGAGTATCTTTGGTAGGATATTTCGTCGTTGTTCTTGTGAATGTTTGTGATTTTTTTTTTCTCTACAATTATTCGTGATCTTGTGAATGCTTTGTTGAACAAAGACCTCTCTTTTGGAAAGAGACGTTCTAATATCATCTAAGAAAAAGCCTCGTGGTGAATCTAATAAATAACGTTAACTTGTGTTTTGATGGTGATTTCATATGCAAACAACAATCTAAACGTTTTGGACACAGGTTCGACCGAGCGGTTCCGCATCAAGCAAGCGTTGTCTTACTGGGAAGAAATGACCTGTGTGACCTTCGACGAGGACGCGAAGGCAGAGAGGAAGCTGTTGTTCATCAAAGACCGAGGGTGCGTCTGTAATGGACATGTCAATGTCATTCGATGTGTCGTCTTTCCAGTTGTTGGTCTTACGTTGGATTCACAAATCAACCAAATCAAACAGTTTCCATCGGAGATGGGTGCCAATCAGTGAGTGGAATTAATTAGTAATTTATAACTTAACTCATTGATTATTCACAGAACGGTACCATAGCTCACGAAGTAGGTCACGCCCTTGGTTTTTGGCACGAACAAAGTCGTCCAGATCGCGATGCTTTCATTGAAATCCACAAAGAGAACGTCTCAGAAGGTAAGCTCTACAACTTTGAGCCTCGCACGTGGGGAGAGGTCACGACCTTGGACGTCCCTTATGACCTTGGATCCGATATGCACTATGGCGCCAAGGTCAGAGTTGACAGGACAATTTTCATATCTGAAATATTATCTTCATAGTTCTACGCGAAAGACAAGAACAGTTCCTTGACTACTGTCCACACACTTGACCCTCACATGTCTCGCGTGATTGGTCAGCGCCAGGAACTTTCATTTTATGACATCAAACTGGCCAATAAAGCCTACTGCGATGGTCAGTTTTGGGTTCGTCGCTTCGGTGTTATGTAATTGCATTTCACAGGCGTGTGTCGATCTCAGGGCGTTGACCTTGAGCAGCCGTGTCACCGAGAGGGATACCAGGACCCCCAGGCCTGCCGTCGATGTCGATGTCCAGGGGGCTTCGCGGGGGATTTCTGCGAAAGGGTTGCGCCTGGCAAGAAAGGTAAGCAGTACTATATATAAACACCGGTGTATAGCTAGACCGCTGTTAGTGCAGCTCAATTACATAGGAAATTGACGATCGTGATGTCAAAATTATGGAGTAACCAAACAAATGTTGATAATCTGAGCTGTTTAAGCCCACAGCCATTAGAAATGCTTGTTGGCTTGCGATTGGTTTAATACTTTAATTAAAATATTTAATTAACATATGTCAAGTTAATTACTCGGTACTCAAACACAGAAACTCATCGATCCGTCGGGCGCACAGAATTTAAATTAAACCTGTAATCCTGTATTTCTCAAGTTCTTCTGAGATCATAACGCACCTCTAGAACAGAATCATAACGGACTGTTGCTCTTGCAGCCGAGTGTGGAGGGACCGTGGACGCCGAACGCGATGGAACCATCGTCTCACCCGGTTACTATGCATCAGAATACCACTCTGGCGTCCAGTGCACGTGGCTCATCAAGGTAATACAACCAAAAACACCGAATGAACTGATCGGTGAAAAAACATTTCAGGCCCCGGAAGGCAAGCGAATCTTCCTTCAGTTCCTTGGCGACTTTGGCATCGCTGGACATTTGGACCTTTGCAAAGATTTTGTCGAAGTCCGATATAACACAAGCCTGGCGATGACCGGGGCAAGGTCAGTCTGGCTCTAAAGAATAATCCGTCTGATTATATTATGTGCTCATTTTACACTGCTGTTGTATATAAAGTTGTTTTGTTGAAACTAGACACACCCGGGGTCGATATGAATCCCCTCTAGCATTGGTTTGCTTTACGCGCAAAGGTGCACACATTGTTGCCATCGCCCGTGCATGTACGTACAAATATGTGCTTACATGCAGATATACCTCCTTAATGCTTCAGGATCCCCTCAATTACCATGCAAATAATATGTGCTCGTAAGCGCGTCTTTTGTGGTGGAACACTTTGCAGCGCAATTGCAGCGCCGTCCATGCTTTAGCTGCTAATAAAATCTTTCGTCTTACGTATATTTATGTTAGATTCTGCATCGATGACCCCCCGCGATACCCTTTGATGTCCGCTGGCAACGAGATGCTGGTTCTGTTCAGAAGTTATGAAGACAGCAGAATTTGCGATGATTCCCGACACAGCTGGAAATGCAAAATGATCTTCACCGGGTTCAAAGCCAAGTATTACGCAGGTTAGAATCCAGATTAATTTATAAGAGATCACAACTACGTTATATTTTCTTTGCAACAGAATCCTGCGGGGGTTGTAGCAACCGGAAATCGTCGAATCAGACTGTTTGCGTGCGCAGACTGAGTTACACATGCGCACAACCATGGCAGGAAACGATAAAAATAGATTGCCCAAAATGGTGGTACACAGAAAGTTGTGGAATGAGGTTGGCTTTTTTTAGTTTACATCGAAACAAAACAATGAGCAATTCTGATTGATATTTCATAGAACGGTGAATAGGGTCCGGTACGCCACGTGTTCGAGGGATGAGACCTACTGCTGCGGGGACTGGGTGCTGGAAAGGGGACGCTGTATCGGTCAGTGATCCCTGTATCTGTCGATTATGTCATCATATTGTCTTCTCCAAAAGATCCTGTTTCTAAAAAGAAGATCAATATTCTGTCTTCGATCAGCAACGACATTCCACTCGCAGACGATGTTTCTGGTCACTACGTTTTGCCCTCGACGCAAATGTTGAGCGCACATCACACGGAATCACCTCGCCCTACCCGCCCTCCGGGTGACCTCTGGGGGCCATGGGGGGAGTGGGGGGAGTGCCCTCGGACCTGTGGGGGGTCCGTGCTTGTGCGCACCAGGAAATGCCTCTCATCTTCGTCCTGTGGGTGCGTGGATCGTATCTTATCCATTGCTTCATGAAAAATCTCATAAGTTTACATATAATCGATCACCGGTCCATATAATACATGAAATAGTTTTAATTTCATGTACTTTATATTGTCTATTTCATATTTATTCAATATGTCCATTTCATTCAGACCCAGCAACATACAGGCAGACAAACAATTGTGCGCTCAGAATCCTTGCTATCGACAGTGCATCGTCCCTAAACGCATTCTGTGTGACATGTGGTCGACATGTACAAGGTAAAATCTGTCAATCTTACTCGTCCATTTCAGAATAATAGTCAATTGTTCATTTCAGAGCCGTGTATGAGCAATGCAACCCTTATTGTTACTCCGGATTCAGCTTAAAAAGCAATCGCTGCTTCCCGAATTCCATGCTTGGCTCAAAAGTGTCGTGATTGACCGTAGTGGTCACGAAATGGACATTGAAGGAAGGAGATATTGTTTATATAATGATCATAGTTATGTAGTATTTATTTTCATTTTATACTTAATTTACATTCCATTGATGGACGTCCATTAGTTTGCATTTATTCGATCAGTTTTGTAGATGATCTGATTTTGTGAAAACTTCGATCTCTTTTTTATTAATCAATAAAGTCTTCTTTTTTTTCATGAATACGTATATTTATTTGGGTAAAGAAGGAATGCGATATACAGAGTAGGCCAAAAGTAGTCTTATCTACTCCATGTTGAAAACAAAAATCTAAAATTTCCTAAAATGTATCAATCACCCCAAAGACTTAACTACCTGTTATGGATTGACTATGTTATTTAAATAAAATATTTAAATGCGAGTGGTGAGTGATCGGGAATAGAGCAAAATAAGATGAGCCCCTGAACGAGCATTAAGGAATGTCATCTCTTGTATGGCGCTTCAATACAAACTCTCTGCTTTGTTTTGATTTTAGGAAATAAACATTAGTGCTGCTGTCCATACAATAGCACTCTCAAACACAGTAATAGTACGAGGCGATGCCTTTTTATGCGTTCATTGGAGCTAATTCATGGTCCGGAGCCCTTTTTGAAGCCAAAAGTGGAAATTATGTGCACGATATTTTTTATTAAGCAAAACGGAGCAGTCCAACAACAGTGCATTAATGTTAGTTGTCCGCAATTGCACCGCAGACCAACATCGGAAACACGAGGAGATGATTCAGATGAGGCTAATCTATGCACCTGGAACGCTTGATCTCAGTGACATTAACATTAATTCATATTATTTATGCCAACATAACTTATAACTTATAATTTATAATCGCATAAGTTACAATGAAAACATCAAAACTCCCCGACGATTGAACGTGTGAAAAAAATTTCTGACTCTTTGCAAATTGCTCTTAGAGAACTATATATTAATTATTATTTCAACGATGACGTTTTTGATGATATTATTCTAATATTAATATAATACAATAGAGTATGCTGGAATAGATACATCGGTCATCGATAATTTTCAATTAAATATTTATCATGATGTACTGGGCACAATGGCTGCAAACCTCGATCTCTATAAATTGCTTGTGAAATCCGTGGTCTATTGCAGGGTGTGTCAAAAAAGGACCACTGCTAAAGAAATTTGTGTATTTTCCATTTTCAGGTAAAAGCTTCCCTGAAATTACATTTAAACGATGCGGTGAACACCAAAATGGCTCAACAAACTGATTAATTGATAATAATTATTGTATTAAAATATAGAACGGTAACTGAGCATTAGAAAATGGCTTTTTCTTAGCATGTTATGCCAGCAAGTACCCTAAACCTGGTCACATCTTTCTATAACTTGGCATAGCACTAACAGACAACTGTATGTACATGCAGCAATCATCATATTCAAGGTAGATATTATCTCATATAAAATCAAGATATCCCAATATAAAATTTCGCCCACTGGATTCCTCATTCTATGCAAACCTACGAAATATGTACGTGTTGTATGCGCAAGCAGCTAGTAAGTTTATTCAATGATGTCCAACCTTAATGAAAGTTTGAATACAACTAGACGATTGCATGCCAGTTCCAAAGAGACGTCAATCAATATTCTAGGGTAAGTATTATCTCATATAAAATCACGGGAGCTGATTGCTGAATGCGTTATGATGATGGGTTTCATGACCGCTGAGAATCTGTGAACGTTATGAATCACTCTTGAGTGCTCTATGATGATCATTGCGATGGACTTTTAATTGGCTTCACCAAGGATGTAGTAGTGGAGATCATTGGGCTTCACAGAGAGCTACTGATGTCGCGCCTATTGAGGATTGGGACTCTGTAACTATGCATTGTAACTCTAGTATTTAGAGAGCTCTAAAACACATTACACTATGAAATATTCAAGGGATTGTCCATGTCAAGGGATCAAACGTAATGTTCACGATGTTCCAGAAAACACTGATACAA
>KB310836.1:0-23334 GCA_000328365.1 Capitella teleta
ATATATATATATATATATATATATATTGCGCGCTCAAGTTTAATTTCACTGGTTCCCTGGTCATATATAATGACACAGACACACACCGATGACAGGTGGTATCTCATTGGCTGCTATTTATAGTAGCATTTAGTCAACTGGTCGTATTCAGCAAATACTGTGAATTCATTTTCACTCGCCTCGCTCGTGTTTTAATTTGCATGGTTTGTTTATTGCAACTGTTTGGGGGCAAGGACCAAACAGGCCTGTGTTTTTAATGCTTCACTTTAGAACCCCAAGACTTGTGATAAAGATATAGTTTGGCATGAGAAACAGGTGCTGACAAATCTGATCGCCATATCACAAAACCAACACTCCCTTCTACCAACCAGAGAGCAGCAGGATTGCCATCCACTAGAGGCAACGAATTCACCAAGCAGATATCCAAATGAAAAGGTCAAAAGTGCATAATCGAAGAGCATGAATCTCCAATGAAAACATGGATTCCAGTTCGCAGAGAAAACTGTGATGCATTATGGGACCAGCTGAACATTACAATTGTTAACACAAAGGACGCCGCTCGCAGGTATACAGTTCTTGTGTGTACAGCGTTAACTAGAACCTCAAACCAGAAGATGAAAATGTCAAACTTACAGATGAGGATTACCTCAGAGGTAAAGAAAGGAGTGATCTTTGCATGGTTGGTAATTGTAATTGAACAATGGGCAGAGAGCTCTACGTCAACGAACTGATGAGGTACATTGAAGTGGATAATTTTATGGCGTGTGGCGCGTGGTTTGCGGGAAATTTGAAGATGGACAGACGCCCTTTGTTGAGGATGAGCAAATGCAATTGTTTCTTTTCATTTGAGAATAGTTTTTGTGAAGGTTACTACACAAAGAAAGCAATCAATGCTCAGAGTACGATGGCTGTCCCTGTGGACACGAAACTGGTCGACTACACCGAACGATTAATGACGGGTTCTTTCATTGACGTGAGCGATCACACAGTCACCCAAATTACTAGTTGAGTATCTGAAAATGGTGGGCAGTGACCCGAAGTTCTATAACGGATACATTAACAGGAAACGTCGAATAGAGTGTTCTGGTAGTTCTAAAGATGCCAACTGTGTCAGTACCTCTATGAACACGAGGGCCAAATTCGAAATCTGGTGCATTCAGAATACTTTATTTCAAGTGATCTGCTACAAATCGGGAAGCATCCCGCAGACGACTCGGGAGTTTGGAACATAGATTTCCATTTTTCCTTTGCCATCCCAGTGTATCAGTTCTTTGTTCTGAGCTTTGACCAACTGAAATTGATAATTGTAGCAGTTTTCCAGCTCAAAACAACACCTTACCACTGCGCGGGATTCCTCCCATCCGGGGCCCCAGGCCTCTCGGGCGTTGGGCACGTAGTAAATTCGCAATCCACCCATGAGCCAGAAGCGATGATTGATAGTTTCGTTCACGCGCTTGACGAGCCGACGTTTGTAACGATACAGAGTCAGCGTGGGACCCGGGAGAAATTCGACGTCCTGTAATTGAATGCTTTGGTCAGAAGACTCGACGACTGACTGGCAAAACGTACGGCGTAGAACCAGGTCCTGAAAGGTTTGTACCTCAGAACCATCGATTTCAGATAAGTGGTGTTGGTGCTGCCAGGGATGAGATCAAAATTGCCGAACAAAGCGTAGGGCAGATGACGTCCATTATTGCATCGGTCGGTGATAAGTATATGCCGATTTTTGCTGTGGATGACCCTCGACTTACCCGTGAAGCCTGAACAAATACCCTCACCCCAGCACCTAGCGGCCCAGTGGTTTGGAATTGGAGCACGCGTCGCGGGAGGAGCTGAAGAGGAGAAAGAAACCGAGATAATCATGGGACTTTATTGAATAAAGTCAGCGTGGAGTGATGTCAGTATCTCAGATCTACGTTTTCATTTGCAAGACTATTAATACTCCCACTATGTTTGACCGTAACAGCATAGGGCTTTAATTGTACTTGGACTCGATTTGCTTGTATATTTTACTTGATTATCAGCAATACGATGCACTCATTCAAGCCATTCTTTCCCTTTCATACAGACATCACAAACAATTATCACAACACATGAGACCTACCTGAACATCAATCGGGTCTTACGATTCCTCTCACACTCCGTATACTTTACCATAATAAATAGACAGTGGCACATGACACACGACCTTGTTAGGACATGCAGAGTGCAGACCGGGCATAGTCATCTTTAGAATTATACCTAACAAACCTTCTGCGTATAGGACTTACCTGGGGTTCCAATGCTGCACCAATCACTTACCTTCGAGGCGATCCTGCTAACTGGGTCGTTTTTGGCCTGGTATATATACACAGAATTGTACACGTATGCCATAGTCGGGCTGAGTTGATTAATTTCCTGCCCATGCTGCAGAATTAGAAAAATAAAAAATCCAACTATGATTAATCATAATGCTGTCAGTAGATATAAGAGAGCAGTGCTTGTCTTCTGAAGACGGCAAATATGCGATGCAGCACAATATAAATATTGTTACATGATAAATGATTATAGGACACAAAATAATAAAACCAATAAATTGATTTAATCACTTACTTTCGGCGCCAGGAAAACTGTACGTGCTCTGATAGAAAAGCAATTATGACGACTTCAAGATTTCACAACAGTTCCATTGTTCGAAGCAAAATACGTTGGATTTCACTTTTCACTTTAAGCCGCCAGGTGAGCAGATAGTACCATGCATGTGACTAACGTGGTATACGTTGACTAAAAATCTCAGAACACTCAGGCAATGAATTTCAAGGATTCATATTCCGAAATTCAGGAAATACAGTTGAACACTTTCAATCGATCATCGTGGACGTATACTGAGGCTGACATATATGCCATATACCCATGAGACATTTAGCTCACCTGCGATGTTAATGTTGCATCATAACCCCTGTCATTGGTTCCATAAGTTTACTTGTATACAAGTTGATATAGCTATAGCCATGCGTCCAGGCATCCTGGGGACGCCTCATCTCAGTTTTGGGATGCCTCATTTTCTTTTTCAATAGGACGCCTCTAATTTTATAAAAAATGACGCCTCGATTTTGCTGCAATGAACGGGTTGTATTTTATTGTTGGACACTCACTGATTAGCTAGATGAATGACATGTCTTTAAAAACGCTAGAATTCTTATCTTGTTATCGTGTTTTTAATCTCTTTTGATAAACCCTTTGTAAGAGCAAACAAAAAAGCTTAATTCTCGGTCATCAAACGGCCTGTTCATACTTTATGTAAATGGGTCATCTCGACCGAATGCCATTTCGCCCGAATGCCATTTCGCCCGAATGCCATTTCGCCCGAATGCCATTTCGCCCGAATGCCATTTCGCCCGAATGCCATTTCGCCAGAATGCCATTTCGCCTGGGTCATCTCGCCCGAGGTCATTTCGACGTATACGGGTATCTCCGACTTAGAATAACGCCGACGAGGAACGACAAAGTTTTCTTGGCGCCAGACTACTAGTAATCACACTAACTCAAGGCACGAATGCGCGGCACATTAAAATTCATTACTCCGGCGGTATCCTGCATAGACTGTTTCTATAATACATATGCATTATATATTATTAATGCATATACAGTATTTGAATGAAATCGGGGACTTATTTTTAGACTGGCGACGTTTTAACCGAAATCCAGCCAAAGAACTTATAGAATCTTCAAGTTCTTCGCTATGCTCCTCCTTATTGTTACCACAATGTGTGCCTCCAAAGAGTACAATTACTTGCACTTCGACTACCAGTGCGAAACTGGAAAATGAAAGCTCTCGAAACCTGAGAAAACATACTTCTCACATAATTATGATAGTATACATGCATTATACCTTTTATTTGTTTCTCCGCTGTTTTAAAAAATAAATAAATTCCGGGTGATTGACCGCCTCTCGGTTCGGGCTTATTCTCGGTCGGAGACTGCTCACCCTGCACGGTTGACTTGAATTACTTTACATGTTTTACCTTACTTGTTTACTAGTATGTTATGTTCTCACTTTTCTTGTCGACCAAATAATGCATGCAATCATGATTAAAAACATCATTTAATGTTAATCCTTTGGCAATAGCAGCGTGCATGCATCGGTGTGCGTCTGAGTCATGAGTGGGTGCAGTATATGCAGTTGTTTATCAGTTCATCTATATTAAACTAATAATGCACTATGTATGGATTCACGTGTGCATCTGCGAGAGATATTTCAAGCGCATATGGTAAATGCTAAAATGAAGCATAAGACACGAGGCATGATGGGGTTTTACGGCTCTATTCGGGTGATACTGGCGCCAGAACAGAAGCCCGGGACCGGGGTCCCCCTTACTCTTATCGATAAATCCTAAGGGTTCTTTATCCTGCATACTACCATAGACAACAACGCTAGTTGTACTTGTATTACACTCAGTACACAGGGGCCTGTTACGGAATTTGGCAGCACTGCAGTGTCACCGAAGAATTATAATTATTGTAATTGGTGACAAATGGTTAACTGGTTAAGTAAACAAGGCGTAACTTCTGTTATTACAACAGTCTGAACAGAAGAGCACATTATTGCCACATAAGTTATAAAATCACAGCTCCTGTTAATATGCGGGTTGTCGCGTGATCGCTGATAATTTGTTATGAGTTATGCGACATGGATAATGTTCAATTATTGTATGTCAATTATTGTTATTATTATTAATATTATTAATATTATTAGTATTATTGTGATAGCTAGATATACAGAGTTATAGATATATATTTTACCGTCAAAAAGTCCAACAAGAAAAAGATAGACGTATTATGTAATATAATCGAATTAGCAGTCCGCATGTGTTTGGAAACAGCATTAAATATATATGTACTAGTAAAATGCAACAACCCTTTGATCAGTGTAATGTGCGTGTGCATGTGTGTTGCATTTTTCATGTGCTAAAAAGAGAATAAATTAGTCCTAAGCGATCTGTAATGGAGTATGTATAATATAGGACCACGTACGGAACACGTAGTGTGTGGGTTTCACATAATCATACTAGAAATACCGCTGTGGACCATCACGATAACTTGAACTTGTCGCATTATGATTCATGCATTATATGCCTCTCTTCTGATGGGACCGACTTTTATCTTATGATTGTCTTAAAGAGTACAGTGCTATTACGATGACATTTATTGGACACATGTGGTGGGAATTGGTTGTATCGCGGATAATGACAAACAACGCCAGTTTGTACTAGTACTACACTCAGTATTGATGATGTACGAATTCGCCATCCGAGCATGCATAATATCATAGCACAATACTGATTATTAATGCCCAGATTAGTCATATTAATTAATATGTATTTAAAATCGGGCGAAATGGCATTCGGGCGAGATGACCTGGGGCAAGATGGCGTTCGGGCGAAATGACCAGTTCCCATGTAAATAGCAGTGGACTTTCAAGGCATTGGGAAGTTGGGAACTTCTCACTGTTGTTATTCACGAAGAGCGTTCATGTCCTTGATTGAACTATCGTCCGTGCGCTTTGTTTCTTCAGCAAATAAGTTCAATCCGATTTCAGTATTTTTTCATTGTATTCTGAGGCGCCGCTCCCATTGGCCTAAACTTGACCTATTCTTAAAACACCTTACGGCTTTAGCCAATCCTGTTTCAGATGACCTGATTAGCCCACATCATGTCCTCTCGTGTACCCCCATCTTGAGGTTCAAATACGTACCTCTAGTAGACGGTTCATGTATGTACCTTTGATTGAAAGTTCATAGTTGCGAATATCCAAGACGCCGGTTTCTTCGACCACAAGAAACTGCCTTTTCCACAAAATGCAGAAGTGTCCTCTATCGTGCCCCCCTCCCTGGCTACGCACCTGTAATGTCACGTTTATCTAGTTAATACCTTGGATTATTTACATGTAATCCACATAATATTCTTGCGTGAGAACAGACATCAACTTGCCAGGGCAGTGATGGCATGATAAAATTAGTTATCAAGAAATCGATATCGTGACGAGTTGGATTATCTTTGTTACAAATTTTACTTTCATGTTTCATGCATAACTCTCCTAGGTGATCAGGTTCTAAAAACGGTTAGAGTAGCAGACGGGGGAGGGGTGAGAGTGGGGCATAATGCAATATCCATGTCTTGAAATCATTGCTATATTGCACGTTTGCAGAGTTGATATTTTGAACAAATTGGCAACCGATGCCATGCTTCTAAGCCTCTCAATGGAAAATACTTTAGAGACCATTTACTGCCCAGCGTGCTGGTTCTTAGCACTAATTATCTTGGTATATTTGGATTATTCCTTCTGATTTCGCACAGCTTTGACAGTCTCACTCTGACACTCATGTGGACAACGTCGTTCATTTGAATCAAGATGTCTGATCTTCAATGATCTTCATGTGCGAAAATTAGGTCGCCTACAAGTACAACCACCTTCGAACAGAACACTTCTTTTTTGGAACTCTATGTCAGGTCGAGGCTTTTCCAGAAGATGCCATCTGCTTCTTTCTTTTTGAGTCGGTAAATTATGTGTGACTCAAATAAGTGTGTTGAAACAATTAACTACCTGTATATCATATTTGTATATCTCAACTTTAGATTTCACCATAGTTCAGTTCACGATCGCAGAAAAAGGAAAAATCGAAGGATTTGAAAAGCTTCATAGCTGATCGAACCTTTCATTATTATTATTCTTATTTAAAAATCACTTTTTCATTGACCTTTTTCCTTTGATACTCATATATGTTCTTACTTGGAAAAAAAAAAAAAAAAAAAAAAAAAAAATTGAAAAAAGGAAAAGAAACTAGATATAAAAAAATTCTTAATTGTTTGAACTCATAATGGATTTTTTTTTTCACAATCAAGGCCAGTTTGTATATTATACAAACTGGCCTTGATTGTGAAAAAAGTCCATTGACTTTTTGAGGTTTTTGTGTGTGGCAATTGTCAAAGAAATTCGTTGTCTTTTAACGGGGTATTAATCCGGGACAACCCCCCCCCCCCAAAAAAAAAACCCCAAAAAACAAACAAACAAACAAACAAATAAACAAACAAAAACCAAAGAAATCAGAGAATCATATACATGTAGCAATGAAAAACGCGGTTCAATAACAATGCTCACTCACTTCAAAGAAGGTTTACTTCATAGACTCTTACGCCTTTCGCCTTTCAAATAAGTTGATAATGAAATCAATAATTGCTGTTGTTCACTAACCTCCCACCATTTTACCCTACAGAGGAATTGTATGAAAGAGTGAGAACCAAGTATTTGACTCTGCTTAACCAAACAAACGAAGGAGATGTCATGCGAACCTTTATTTGCTAGGAAAAGTCGGCGCCTTCTGCCCTTTGATTAGTGAGCGCCCAGCTGAGTTCTTCTTCTGACTACTTTAATGCCAGACATATTATTGCCACTACGCAACAGTTGTGTGTTAATGATTGCGGGGTGAACGCCCCAGTCTATACACCTAACACAAAATAGAAGTTAATTGAGCGATTTGGTGGCGAGATTATGCGGTTGTCGTAAGTTTCAACTAAATCAAATTATTAATTGACATGAATACTTTTGAATTTGAATCATGCAATTATTTCGTGCACGCGCGTAAAATGAATAGGCGTTGTACTTAAGAACCCCATTACATGAGGTTTTGTCTTTTGTGACGTCATATGCATATTATTGTCTTAGATATGAGCGGAAGGTACTAGTAAACTGAGTATTTCGTCAGTGTTTGATGTGAGACATATTTTGATCTCTCAATGACATTTAGTTTCAAAAACATAAATTCTTTTGAGTCTTTTTCGAACACCAGGTTTCACATCCTCACATTGCCACTGTGAAGATGTACTAAACATATTTTACTTTTCGTCTTGTTACCATTGTCCTTTTGTCTTGTTACCATTGTTCCAACAGCTAAATTTATCCGCTCTTTCCAATTGCAAGACACCTTTCGAATGCTGTGGTGGAGTCATCATCCACACACGCATGAACGCACGATACATTGGCTGCATGTTTAAAAGCGGGGAACCTAAGGCTGGAGACCTCATTCTCTAACTTTGCAAAGCACATTGCGTTGGATAGCTACGTTTATGCGGCGTTAAGAGGACGTTCGAACAACGTGTGTGAATTGGAACTTGGTTGATCTGTGACTGTCGCAGGGTGAACGAAGATGCCAGACACATTGTTCTGGTCTTCGTGAGTGTTGGTCAGCCGAGATCGCCATGAGGCTGATGCTCATCGTCTTTTTGTTCGTCGTATTTCTGGCTTCGTCCACGTCGGCGCCGGTTACGTCGCCCGTCGACCGCAGAAATTCCGACTCAATTGCGCAAAGTGAGTTCCATAAGGTCATTTACTGTGAATTTGCATGCAGCCCATTTTGGCATGAAGCCAGACTTTTTAATGGTTTAATCAGAGATACTCCATTCCAGAGATATTCCATTCAGGAATGGAGTACCTTTGGTTTAATGCTCAATTGTGACTCAAGTCTTGTTGGTCTTTCAGAGTGCGCTTGTCCGGTGATTTGCAACGAGAAGCACCGCATCGGGAGGTGCCTCCGGATGGGGAGATGCCGCAAATGCAAGTCTCCCCTGATCGGGAAAAGGAGCGTCTTCTTCCTTCCTCCTCTCACCTTCTCCACTTCATGATCTCATCGAGTCCTCATTGGCTTCCTCTCTAAACTCTTGCTAATTCATGCATAAATATTCGTTGCAACTTCGATGGATCGGAGTTTCGTTGAAACCTCTGTTGATCTCACAATATATAATTATGTAATAATAATATAAAATTATGTTACACACAAATATAATGCTGCCACAATTTTTATTCAATTTGAGTGTTGCATTGGAGAGATATGAGACGTGCAAACGGATGACATTCTATAGAAGGTGTCTGCAGATTAATTATACTCTGTCGTTACGCAAAGACAATGACTGTCTCTGACAATGGAAGCCTTTCCATGGCAACATTTCATCATCCGTTAAAAACCAAAATAATCGAGACGTTGTTAAAAGTATGTTAAAGGATGCAAGACGACTAGAAGAGGACTGAATTATAGCAACGATGAACTGGATTTATAAAGGAGTACATTAATTTTATGACATAACTAAGATATTCAAACAATACGTACAGGGATAATTTAAAATACCGTAAATTGAAAGTCCATGATATTGCTGAATACCCGGACGATCATAGCGTGGAGTGACGATCTCGGCCCGATCCTTGACTTGGTTTTGGTTTGGAAGTATGTTAAATGATGTCGATTCCTTTAAAAGCGCTGACATGGAGGGAGTTGAACGAGGCTGATCTTGTGTAGGGTTCTCCATGATATCGCTTATTCGACACCGTGTTCTGTCCGGATCAAATTGAACTTACAGATTTTCATTCGTCTGTAATTCTGTGTACTCTCTTGCTCGCTGCATCTCTTCTCCTTTTCGGCTGCTTTCACGGCGCTTGGATCCTGTGTGGGAGGTTTCGCTTTAACATCGAGGGCGTTTTTGTATCGTGGTTGGTTGAGTAATTCTGCCCGTGATGAAGCTATTACGGATGGAAGCTGCGTGGCTCGGTATATAAGCAAAGAGGGCGTCTCAACTGGTCCTCCGGCAGCGCTCGAGAATTTACTTGACCATGGACTCTATGAAGCCGTTCGATTGAGGATACTTGGTGCTCGAATTGACGATCTTGATACCATACTCCCTGCACAAAGTGATGTAGGATTCGCCCGTGAATTTGGATCCTTGATCAGACAAAATTTCTTCTGGCAGCCAGAACTCTTTGGTACGGAGGCCGTATGACTGATTTCATGATGGGAAAACAAGAGTTGCAAGATGTTGGAAAATGTCCTCTTTTGGATGTTTTGGTCTTGTTGCTTGACATGCAGTTTCCCACTGCTCGTATTATGTCCTCTGTGTCAATACTTGACTTGACTTGACTTGACTTGACTTGACTTGACTTGACTTGACTGACTTGACTTGACTTGACTTGACTTGATGGGTTTAAATAGTGAGCAAAGCTCTTTTTGACCCTTGGTTAGTTGCTGTTATGTTATTGGATTAGATGGAGTGCTAGGTTTAGATGTTTGTTTGGTTGAATTTTAGGGGGTGGGGTGTTTGTAAGTTTTGTTAAGGCGAGATTTGAAGATGTTAATAGTGGGAGAGTTGATGGTGTCTGCTGGGAGGGAGTTCCGTGCTGTTTTGATGCGGTGTCGTAAGGCAGTCGAATAAGTAGTTGTGTCTGTCCTCTGTTGGGTCAATTTGTGTCCTCGGGTCAATGTAGTCTAAAAAGGGGGGGGGGTATAGTACGTCTGTATGTTTGATGTTGGTCAGTCCGTTGATGATTTTGTATGTCTCAATCAAGTCGTTCCGTAGCCGTCTGTAGGTCAGGGTTGGCAGTCCGAGTTTTGTCAGTCGGTGTGGATAGAGCAGGTGACGTAATCTGGGTAGTGTTTTTGTGGCTCTCATTTATATCCTTTCGCTATTATTGATGTGTTTTTGATGGGGTGTCCAAACAGGGGAGGCACATTTAAGAGTGGGGCGAATTTTGGCTTTGTAGAGGATGAAGAAAGTGTCGTGATGAAAGATGATGCATAAGGACATTAAACTATGCAGTACTAGCAGATGGCATTAGGAAACAGTTGGATTCTATTCTAATCAACCCCCTATCTCAGCATAGTTTGTAATTGCTTCAATGACTACCAAGGCCCAAACAAGCAATATTCAATGACATTGCTGGCATATGTACGCTAAAAGAAGCAACCCGCCTTGAAAGAAGGCGACTGAGTAAAACCGCTGTGCACTTTACCTACGAAATGCTTGTAGAAAAAAGAAAGAAGATTTCTTATCTAACGAGAGAAACAAACAAATTAATTGTAATCCACTTGATTGCACACAAAATAGAGACAATCAGAAGCATGGTGAAGCATTCAAAGTTGTGTGCTGACTTATCAATCTGTCAAATAGTCAGAGAATGTTATAGCGGCGACGGATCATCACGAATGTCATAGTAATCGACAAAGACACCGACCTAATGGTGCTGCTCATCGCATTAATCCTTCTATCACCAATCCCATTCAACTTAAATCGGCAAGCCGTCAGCCAACCAACCAAGGAGGGCTTCAAGGTATGGCAAATGCACACAATCCAAAATTCATTGGGATTGGATGTCTGAAGCAGCTTCTCCCGTGCAATTCTCGGTTGTAATAGCACCTTAGCACTTTATGGCATAGAGAAGGGGGCATCGTTTAAACTCATCATGACACATGAAACACTCTGTGATCTGACGGAGGTGTTTTTCTCTGAAGCCTCCAGCTACAGTGATGTCTGCTATGCGAGAGAGGCTATTGTTACACTTCATTACGGCCAGCCTTGCAATGCTATCAAAACAAGCAGGCATGAAGAACAGTTTTGCTTCAAGGTCTCCTCCAGTACCTCTATTGTACATCCACAGTGTTTGCCGCCCACACCTTCGGTGCCAGAATTACATAGCCTCCGCATAAACCTCCAAAGACAGGAATGGCGGGGATGCACGCCAATGCTTCAGAGTGGTGCTTGGAAGATTGAAGATTCCTAGTGCAAGCCTATAATCATGACCGACAGCAGTCCTGCGCCTGAGTTTTTGCTATCAGTGGTCAAATGTTCCTATAAATGAGCACACAGTTCGGCTCGCTGCAGTTATAAGAATCATGGGTTGAAGAGCTCTCGTATAGCCTGAGATATATTCCGTGGATCAAGCTGCACGAACGGCCAGAGTATTGACATTGAATGGGGTGATGATGAGGATGAAAATGTTGTTTGAAACAATATACAAAAAATATATTGTGTGGTACTGAGTATAGTGTTATATATTTTTGTTTGTTTTCATTGCCAAAAATCACACATTTATTGTAATATGTAATCTGGTATGGGTGCTCCAAGCAAATATTCAATAGCTACGTTATTTATTGTTCCTAAATCGCAATGTGGAATTGAAAAATAAAAACATAAATTGATACGTTCCTGCACATAGGCAATCCACAACTTGAATGATATTAATAAATGAACATTTAAATCGCAATCAACTTTCAATAAGCTGAAATTTGATATATGCATAACAATATTGACTCAAATCTTCTCTGGTCGCACATTTCCGCATTGGTAATTAGTAACACCTTACCGAAAAAGATACAGGTACATTTTTTGAAAACTTATTTATGCTCATTTGGTTTGAATTCTGATTTCCTTCATTTTGATATGCTATATGACTATGTTTACTTGGATATTTTGAGCTTGATCTAATTAAATAATTAATTTTAACCATCTTTCTCTATTGAGTTTCACTTAGCTTTTTGCTATGTTAACTATGGTGCTAGCCCTACATAGTATTCCATTGAAACCGTTTGTGTTGCAATTATGTCTACCTAGCTTGAATCATATTTTGTCTTGACTGTGGCGAATACATAATCGGCCGTCCATTTTGCAAGAGTACCTCAGCAAGTTCCTTGAATATTGGGTCGGTCTGGATTATGTGACCGAATTTGAACACTTGCGTTTTTGACAAGTCCTCTTTGATTTCTGCCGAGATTCTCATCGGTAGATGCACTAAATTGAAGGACTAGTGTGGAGATGTTCTTGAAATACCGTTTCGTATAGGTAGTTTACGATACCAAGGAATGACTGCAGAGTTGCCTTGTCCGTTGGTGCTTCCATTCCTTTGATTGCTTTGGCCGTTGAGTCATTTATATTCATCCCACCTACAGATAAATTTTAACCAAAGAATCCTACCCTCGGCTGTCTGGATTGTAGCTTTTTTGAGTTGAATTTAATTCCGTTTCATCTAGCCGCCTTGAGGTTGAAAGTCGTGTTCGGCTTCATTTGCAGCTTTCACCAAGCAATCAGCGACAATGTTAGTCACACCGGATAGGGTTGATAATACAACATCGGGTCTTTCTTGGGACACATTTCCTGACACATTAAGTCCAGACGGGAGCTCGTAAATCTGTATTTCCCCCATAGTGTATTGACGGTTGTGAGGAGGCGAGATTCCTCGTCAAGTGCTACGTGCCAGTAGCCCTGCTTAGTATCCATCGCGCTGAAAATAATGCAAACATTTAATTCGGGATTCAGTTCGAAACTCTTGTCTGTCGGAGCAAGGGGCGAATTGGTCCATCTGGCTTAACTGCAGCTCAATAGATTTAACAAGTGTGGTTATCTTCTTTTACGATGACACCTCTCCAACTCTGCTTCTCTCTTCTTCTCCCGTACTTGTCTCGGATCATTGAATTGGCGTTGGATTGGAGTTGCATCCGATTTTAGATTCAAGTGATACTCCCCTCCCAAGAATGTGCCTAGTCCGTCGAATATATCGCTGAAAGTAGAACACAAGAGCGGTGGGCGATGCTACCTATTGTATAGTAATTTTAGAGGCGGATGAGTTATTCGGGGTTTTGTGATCTTAGCGATTATACGTTATGCATACCAGGTTTATGAGGCAGCTACGGAAGTCGATCATAGGGTAATTGATGTAGCCGATGTCCTTTCTGGGATTGGGTATCCATTTTTGGCGAATCACTTGAGACTAAGTTGAAAGGTGGCTATGATTTCTGATCAATTAGCATGTTGGATGCCCAGGGTGCATTTCCAATGAAAGTCACTGGTCTTCTACTACACGCATGCGTGATTCTTGTTATGGGGTAAAGCTATTTTTTTTTTAATTAACAGATACTCAGACATAACATTGCATGCTGCTCCAGAGTCATTTTCAACACTGATCTTGTATACTGGACGAGAGGTTCCTGTCTATAGAGGCTTAATGTGACAGAGGTCTGTGTCAACAGTATGTGAAACACCACAGCATGTTGAAGCTGTAGTATGATGCATCATCGTTGTCTGTTTCTTTGGAATCCTGCTTCATGCATTTTATAAACTACTGGTTGATTGCTGAGAAAATTACTTCGGCGACACTCTTTGGTAAATTGTCCCTTGATGTGCAAACGCAGTCGGCAGTGGGGCATTCTTGTGCTCAGCATTACTTGGGTCGGCACCATCAACAGAGCTAGATCGGTTTCGCTGTTGGTGTGTTGGTGCTTCGGCTGTTGACTTGATGGGTCACTCGGTGCTGATGGAGAAATCCTTCATACGTTATGGATGGAATTAGCTCTCACAGATCTAGCTATATGACATGGTGTCGTCACACGATACTCAGCTTGACATGTCAATTCTAGTATCGTTTCACTTGTACAATCATCATTCTCCGGTCGTTGACATTTTTCCCGAGGTGTCAGACAAAATTGTAACCAATTTCCTTTTAAAGTTTAAAGTTCAAAATATTACTGTGTTATTATTTTGTGTTACACGTTGAGTTGTTGAGAAGGATGTTATTATTCTAGCTATTATTCCTAACTATTTCGCAATAATAATATAATTATAGCGTTAAAGGAACAATATACCGCCGCAGAGAACAATGGGGATGTGCCATGATTGCAAGCGTCCTGGCAAAATCTTACACTAGAAAACTCCGCAAAAGCAAGTCTCCATCCAACAGGATGAGGATCTTATTTTTAATTGCCAAGTAAAGCAGTTATTATATCTCTTCCTCTTTCTTGGTTGGACACCCGCGTGATTCACGGCTCGTCACGTGTCTGTCTTTTTCTGATCTATACAGCTCATAACATGGATATGGGAACTTTTTTTTTCTTATATACCAGTTGCATGTTATAAATAATAGCTATTCTTACCAAACTTAAATTTATAACTTTAAGGTGGTCCCGATGTTCAGTGGTGTAATTATGAACATGACCTTTAACCCTGGATATCAAGAAAGGCACAATTCGGGTAAATAAACGCTCTCATATGGCGCAATAAAGAGCGCGAGAGTGTGTTCTTTGGCTTTGAAAGTCCAAAAGCGCATATGAATTTTCAAAGGACTTTATTTTAAGCTGCGGTATGCATCTAACCTTATGCCTGGAGGAGCAACAGAGTTCAGTGGCGTTTCTCGGGCAATAGCAACTTGATAATCTAGATCAAGTTACGATGGCTTCCTTATACCTGTGTTCATTAATCGATTGACGTCATAATTACGTCATAATCGTGTGCATTTAGAACGTTTAGCATCGTGATACTGATGCAATGCAATTAACCTTTGCAGCGCTAAGAGGCGTTCTCGTCTCACGAAGCGACATTCAGCAAGGAATTAGGTGCAAGGGTCATTGACCTATCGAATAGTGTTGCAAGGTTAATAACCTCATTGTATTTTGTATCAAAGCCGCCTACGCAAAAAGTAAAAGCTAAAAATTGATTCTCATGCTCTTTCAGAACTCAAAGGAGCGAATGATAAAAAATAATCATGTTTATACTTGGAACTGATGTTTTGTAAACCTCGTTTGATCTCTGGGATAATTCCATACTTCCAGAATGCTAAGGTTTTATCAGAGAAGAGAGTTATTTGATGACAACCGATGCCATTCTTAGAAGAGGTGAATGTCTTAATTCGGTTCAAAGGCCCTTCGAAAGTATACGAATCTTTGACAACAATTATTCTACATCATGAGTATGGCTGTATGCATCCATACAATCGGAGGTGTCTCCTTAAACTTGCATCATTCCTTTGCAATCTCGATTGCTCGAACATTATTGCAGTCGTTTGTGTTGAATGTTCACGACAACTGTTGGCAACCGAGTCAGGCCAAAGATGAACCAATGAAAATGAATGACCTCTGCAAGCATTGTCATGGTAATGAACGATTCATTTGTCATTCAATCCATTCATCACACGTTTCTTTATTTTGCTGGTTAGAGTAATTCATTCGTCTTGTAAATATACATCCTGCTCACCTCATCTGTTTTCTTTATAAAGTCATTTGTCGATCATTAAAATTCAGTCCTTACCTACCAATCGTCTTATGCATTACTTCAACAAGCACAGAGGAGGAAATAGAGATCATGCTGCCAGAAATATGAGTCGAGTCAACAAAATTCGCAAAATTGTGAAGCGCAAAAAGTTCTTAAAATGTTTTGATGTGCTTAAAATGCATTTCTTAAAAACAGGATCAGATCAAATGGTCCATGGTTGGATCTGTCTGTGTTGATCAGACAGGTCAAAGGTCATTTATTCTAGCGTTTGCTTATTATATTGGCAAATTTCAATGACTTCAGTCGAACTTGACATTGTTATAGAAGTATATACATCTTATGTTACTGCTCATTGATACTGGAGATCCAACAATCGTTTTATTGGGGGCTCTGAGAAAGCTTTGTAGGGTAACCATGGCGCATGAATAGCTAGTTATTGAAGATGGCGCGCAATCAAATTCAATCCATGTCGTCTCGGTTGAATTAAGAGGTGTGGTTTTTGTGGCATAAGAATAAGAATAAAAGAACAAGAATATTTTTTTGGTAACAAATCAAAAGATGGATTATACAATTACAAATAATCAGAAATATATGCACAATTCGTGCAATATTCGTGCAAAACAATTCGTGGTGCCAATAAAAGCAATCGTCGTTACACGTCACCCATAGCTTTCTAGGTTCTACCTCTGACAGCGTCCCCACTTTGTCCAGTTAACATATATAGGGAGAAAACATTCAGATCTTTGTTACTGATTTTAAGTTGATGCATATATTTGAATGCTTACCCAAACACTCTTGATAATGATTTGAGCTGGTGCCAATCCATGATCGTTTATAAGTTGAGCAGCGAGAGAGCAAGAGAGAGAGAGAGAGCAGCGAAGGGAATCGGCGTTGATACCAACCAGACCTCTCTCTCTCTCCCTTGGCCCCTTGCTTCTGGTGACCGTGATATTCAGAAAATAAAGTGTTGCATAATGTGGAGTCATGCAGTCCTCTTTCTTCAAGGGTCGCTAGGTGTCTCCGCCGACATGCGGCTAGTAAGGAAGGAGCACACACATCTCAGTGTTTGTCTCTCTTCTACGATGCTATAATTATGTGGTGACCCCGACGTGATTTGAACACAGAACCTTCTGATTTAGCGTCATAGAAGAGGAACACGGAGATGTGTGTCGGACTGAACACTATGTGATTTATTTCAAATTCAAATTCAAATTCAAAAATGTGTTTATTCAAAAAGAAAAGAAAAAAACACAAGTGGAGTGAGAGGGGCTGACCCAGAACATGGGTATGTGCCCGTAATTTATTGCGAGAAATACGAGTTTATATACGTTTGATGCATGGCATTGAGTGAATGTGAGTTGAGATGATATGAGATGTTGATAGGAGAGTCGCTACAACATCGATTCACATCAAAATCCTCAAATTTCATTCCTTAACATATTGTTGCTACAGCAACCGGCGGAGCTTTCTTTTTGCACTTTTACTCAACTCTTTTCGTTATTTTGATTTATATTCCTTGTGAATCATAGCGCTAATAGATCCAGAGCATAGGTCAATTCTAGTTTTTGCTCAGGGAGCCAATGAGACCGTTATATAACCGAGGATTCGATCAGAATGATTCTCGGTTACATCTTGTGGAACTAGGTCTGCTGGTATATTTTAATCTCGTCATTTTCAAACCGTTTGCGATCCAAAATTGATTATTCTTCCATCTCTGAAAACTGGTTAACATTGTTTCAAACACTCCGTTGACAACATTACATTGATAGCTATTTTGACTGGAATGATAATCCAACGAGTGTTTATTTGAAAGCATTCAAGACTTTTGAAAAATCTGCACCCTGGGAATACTGGCAGCTTCTTGAATTGTATAATCCAGAAGCCTTGTCAATAGTTTTTCCAATTAAACTACATTAATTCTACTGGTTTCTTGGACATTTTAATGAGTGCACATGCATCGCACGGTTTACTAACATAAGCAGTTGTGATCTTCCGCCATACAGGCAGAGATGAGTCGCAGGTTATTGAACCTCCATGTTAAGCATAACATAAAAAGCATAATTTTTCACAAAACACTTCTGATCGTAGCTTCAATTATTGTAGCAAACGCAAAAGCCTATGATAACACGAATCAAGGTCATTGAGGATAAAAGTCATATTCATGAGACTTAAGTAAACGTCATGAAAAGGAATCTCAAGTTCTCAGCGATTCGCGGAAGCGAGTTTTTCCTCTCAACCTTGGATCGGGCAAAATGCATCGCATGACAAGAAGCGAGCGTCGACCTGCGTGGGATAACGAAGTCTACCGAAAGGGAAAAAATGTTGCAGAAGAGGTGACTGATGACGTGCTAATTTACTACACTTATTGATTATTTACATAATATTATTATACATGTATATATCTTGTAATTATATCATATCAGACAGACGTCGATTGAATTCAGAAATAAGTTAAACAAATAATCTATATTAACATGTAGACAGATATAGAAATATGAATAAAATTATAGGATGGTTCATAAGTCCACTAACAGCGTATGGGGGATATAAAAGGGTAAACCATAAACATAGATGTACAGCGTATACAACAATAATGATAGTAATAGTAATAATAACAATAGTAATGATAATAGAAATATTTTTGTTGTTGCAAAAGCGTAAAATCCACAAGAGATTGTGCTCGAAACGCTAACATTACTTACAGCAATCAGTTAAAACATTGTAAAAACAGATGCGCTTTCAGCCGAACTATAAAAATAGATAGCGATGGAGCAGATCGAACAAGGTGAGGTATACCATTCCATAAAAAAAGGTGTATAAAGAATTAATGATTAAAAGCGGTATATTGAATATCGGGTACACGAAAAATAGGCACATTAAAGAGTTTACAGTCGTCACTAGTCGATTAATAGCTAAGTGCATTCATCATTATCAAATCCCGCATATAAGCTGAATAATCACGACCCCTTAGGCATTTAAAAGTAATTAAAAGGGTTTTAAAAACAAAGCGGTTTTTAACTGGAAGCCAATGCAATCGCTTCAGTACTGGCGTAATAATTATGAACATAGCGATTCAAATTAACTAAAAGTCTATCACATGAGTTCTGTAAAACTTGAAATTTTGATAAAATTCGGCCATAAATTCCAAAATAAAGCAATCACAAAAATCCAGTACGTAACATAGCCATGTACTCTAGCTTTTCGAATGATTTTCTGTTCAAAATTTTTTTGATTCGAGATAGAATCTTGAGCTGAGCATATGAAATACAACAGCGCATAAATCTGAAGGTCATCATTGTTGGAAATGTAGTTGTGAAGCAAGGGGAAGTGTATATTTGCTGAACAATAGGGGTCCAAGATCGGATCCCTGTAGTACACCAGACGCGAAGTTCTAGGCGGGGAAGCAAGCTCTTTGCACAATCACGGTCTGCCTACTGCTGGTCAAATAGGAGCGGGGCCACTGATGAGCTGTGCCCGTCACTCCCAGGGAAGAGAGGGTGAGAAGCAGTTTACTGCTAACAGTGTCGAAGGCAGCAGAAAAGTCCAGTATGCTATGGACTTATAAGAGTAACTCTCTGGCAGGGGCATTGAAGGAAAATATATAACTACAGTAGCCATCACCTCACGCCTACTAATGGCAAGTCTGATGTCAGTTCTTACCTATAGCAGGGCAGTTTGTGTGTACTAAATGCTTTTCGGTATAATGGCAAAGATTCCAGGAGTTGATTGTCCTGCATTGTAAGTTTC
Source organism: Capitella teleta (assembly GCA_000328365.1). Taxonomy (NCBI): domain Eukaryota; kingdom Metazoa; phylum Annelida; class Polychaeta; family Capitellidae; genus Capitella; species Capitella teleta. The sequence goes on from KB310836.1 coordinate 19,582, forward strand.
TGGCTGACAAATCTTTCCAGAAGCTTGCTCGTACAGCTCAGATTCGACACTGGTCTGTCTGTATCTTGCAAGGTCTTCGGGGTCTAAAAATGCCTTCTTTATCCGATGCAAAAATGATCAAAGTTACAACATAATTCATTAGCTCTCCCATACATATTTTTTATACATATCTGAAATACAAAAATACATGTATGCATCGTAGGAAATCTTGCTATTGTTATTTGCTACACGGACGAGCATTATAAACCTAAAACTCATATTGCGATACGCCAACTTGCAAAGCCTCAGCGTACAATAACCCTTACTCTACATGTAGTACAATGTTTAGGTTGCTATGGACTTATAAGAGGTACTCTCTGGCAGGGGCATTGAAGGAAAATATATAACTACATGCACAATATATTGATGGCAAACAATGTTTAATCAGCTCTATGCGAATCGTATATGAACTTTGATTTGTGAGATTTTAACGCCAAGCAAGGATGAGAAAAGTTCCTTTACACCGAAAAGGAACTTGTCTCAAGCGATGTCTGCCAACGGAATAACGTAGAAGTGTTTTATGGACTTAATACGCGCAAAATCATCACCATATTTGATTATTCGAAATCAAAATAATTATTTCCTGCCTTCATTTTCATGAGAATAGCATAGAACACGGAGACAAAAGAGCGCCAACTGCGCCGATCTAGTGATATTAGAGCAGAGGTGGCGCCGCCAAGCGATCATGCGGGTTCCGTGCTTGCGCGCTCAGGTTTAATTTCACTGGTTCCCTGGTCATATATAATGACACAGGCACACACCGATGATAGGTGGTATCTCATTGGCTGCTATTTATAGTAACATTTAGTCAACTGGTCGTATTCAGCAAATACTGTGAATTCATTTTCACTCGCCTCGCCTTGTGAGCCATCTTGGGAATTCCAAGTGACGTCATGTGAAATCGAGTGAAATGGATGTACCAAAATAAGGGTGAGTTTTCATCGGTGTGTGCCGGTGCTTTTTTTCAGTAGCGCCAGAGACTAGTGAAAGATTTAATATATGCTTCAGTGTAACAACAATTTCTTTGTCAAAATGTATGTGTATCGAGGTATCAGTGATTCCAGGGCTGTGCTTATAGACTAATGGTGGTGTGTCCTAGGGTGTATACTTGCATAGGTTGTATAGCCATGCCGTTCGACACTAGTTAATTTAATGCATGCAGGTGGCAGAACACCTTAATAGTAGGCGCCTCGTGGGTTTCAAGGTTAACAGCACTCACTTTAATAGAACGTAGCACGTGTCGCAATATGACAAACTGATTAGTCTCATTTCGATGGATGAAATGAATGAGATGAAGCGAGCACATTGGAATTCGTTATCGTGAAATATAAATATCACCATAAATGAGAATCGGTGTTTAGTATCTATCGCGAAAGGGACTCATCTTAAGATAGGTCAATGTTATATATATATATATATATATATATATATCTACGAATTATAAATATGTTCTTCATTATTTCTAGATATTTCATGGTGTGCTATTAATAATGGTCAATAATAATACTTTCCTCGGCGTCTATGTTTAATTGGACACAATTAAACCCGACCTCAAAATATTTAGAACGAGGTGTCAGACGGCTTTGCTTGTTGAAATCTGTGTTGTCTTAGAGACGGTGTCCCCACACAGAAGGTACGCTGGCTGCATGTTTAAAAGCGGTGCACCAAAGGCTGGAGACCTCATTCTCTAACTTTGCAAAGCACATTGCGTTGGATAGCTACGTTTATGCGGCGTTAAGAGGACGTTCGAACAACGTGTGTGAATTAGAACTTGGTTGATCTGTGACTGTTGCAGGGTGAACGAAGATGCCAGACACATTGTTCTGGTCTTCGTGAGTGTTGGTCAGCCGAGATCGCCATGAGGCTGATGCTCATCGTCTTTTTGTTCGTCGTATTTCTGACTTCATCCACGTCGGCGCCGGTCACGTCGCCCGTCGACCGCAGACAATCCGACTCAATTGCGCAAAGTGAGTTCCATAAGGTCATTTACTGTGAATTTGCATGCAGCCCATTTTGGCATGAAGCCAGACTTTTTAATGGTTTAATCAGAGATATTCCATTCCTGAGATATTCCATTCAGGAATGGAGTACCTTTGGTTTAATGCTCAATTGTGACTCAAGTCTTGTTGGTCTTTCAGAGTGCGCTTGTCCGGTGATTTGCAACGGGAAGCACCGCATCGGGAGGTGCCTCCGGATGGGGAGATGCCGCAAATGCAAGTCTCCTCTGATCGGGAAGAGGAGCGTCTCATCCCTTCCTCCTCTTACCTCCTCCACTTCATGATCTCATCGAGTCCTCATTCGCTTCCTCTCTGAACTCTTGCTAATTTATGCATAAATATTCGTTGCAACTTCGATGGATCGGAGTTTTTTTCAATTTTCTGTTGATCTCTGATCTCACAATACATGATATTATATATGTTACACAAAACTAGGGATGCACGGAATTCCGGGGTCCGGATCCGGCTCCCCGGAATCCGGGCCTTTTCCCGTAGTTCCGGTTTCGGTAAAAATCGTCTGAGGTGCCGGTACTCGCCGCCGGAATTTGTGGTTTAAAAAAATCCTGTGTGTTAAATACGGTTAATGATTAATGCGGGCGATGAAGCAATTAAAACTCTCGACTGCAAGCGTTAGTTGGCTCTCGTTGCAATCAGCTAATCAGGGTGGGGTAGGTCCAGTAAGCAGGCAGATCGGAGGCCAAGATGTTCTCAACTATGTGACACATGAGGCCAAGGGAGCACCAATGCCAACAGGTTCCCGGGGCTAGCTGCGCAAGCACGCCGCTACCTGTGCAGCGTCGACAGTGAGAGTACCCTCTCCGTTGCCTTACCCCCGCTAATGTGGAAATGTTGGGTTTTCTTGCTATCAATATGAACCAAATATCAAAATAAAATCAACAATAATTTAAATACTCAATAAAAGATGCATGAAACATATCCATGGTTGCTGCTTTATTCAATTTAAGTTATTAGCTTACATATAATTTTTTATGAGGTTCTCGTTCCAGGTTCCGGTCCGGTTCCGACCCGAACAAACCTTTCGGAACTATAGTTCCGGGTTCCGGCAAATTTTAAATTCCGTTCATTCTTACACAAAACGTACGCTCTCTTGATTTTTTTTTTTTTTTTTTTTTTTTTTTTTTTTTTTTCGTTCGACTCCTGATATGACATGGAATCTGACTGTTGATGAATCTTGACTGAAGGCTCGATTTCATGAATGTTGTGAAGCATCTCATTCTGCTGTATGCTTATGCAGGCTGGAGTGGGGTGTAGAAACTGCTGACGTATTGCCACCAAAATTAAAGACCGTTTGTTCAACCATCGAAACACCCGATGGATAAATATCAACACAGCTGACACAAGAGAATTAATGGAGTGAAAAAGTGTGACGTCACGGAAATAGCTCATGCACTTGTGCGGAGATAAACTAATTATTTTAAAGAATGGCGTCACTTTATATAACAGTGGAATTCCCAATAGGAGACCCATAACTTGGAGAATGGCTTCACCAACAAACAAACCCAAATGTCATCCATGAACAGGAATGCCATTTCACACGAAATTAATCGTCGATTCCTTGAGCACCGAAACACGCAGATGAACTGTTCACTCATTTCACGCGAAATGACTTTGATGTGAGTCGAGATGTGCATCGCCGTCATTAAACATTGATGGCCGAATTCTCGTTTGAGAAGGGTAAGTAAAGGATATGTGTGGA
>KB310836.1:38269-48885 GCA_000328365.1 Capitella teleta
GTAGCTACAGTAAAAGCTCGTTACAACGACATGTTTGGTTTCAGGCAAATCGGTCGTTGTAACGAATTTGTCAGTGTAATGAATTTGGCCCATAACACACCGACCGACCGTCATGATGGTGGCATTATGATTGTCACTCCATAATGCCTATTGGTTTACTGTATGTAGTGTTACCTAGCATGCATACTGTGTTGTAACAAGGAAGAAAAATTTTATGGATTTGAAGGATAGTTTATACCTGAAGGATAGCCTTATACATATTTATTTCTTGAAGAAATCAAACATTGTTTTCTGCTTCTTAACATTAGTGCGTTTACATTCAATATCTTTTAATAATGACAACATAGGAGTTAGATGTTTTTCAGAGTCTCTGTTCTCTTCACAATATATAATTATGCTCTGTCGCCGGAGTTCATTGAATATTCATAGAGTATTTTTCCGATCATCGGCAACGATCAAAGGACTTTTTATCTTTTGTAATCAAAACAAACAATAACGCTTTAAAAGCCGACAAAGGCGACCGCTACCTATCCGTTGCTTTAATTGAGCGGGAGATGTGCATTTCACTCTCTGTGTTCAGCGTCGGCGTTCACACCTTTAATCCTTTCATCTGAGCTGTTTACCAACAAACCATTGATTTGAATCTTTGATATTTTTACAAAGGCTTAAGCAAACATTGCAACACTAACATGCCGACAACATCAGAACTTTAATTCATGGGAGTCGTGCGTCGTGGGTCAGTGAACATCGGAGACAGTTGCGGATCATTGAACATTAGCGACCTCAAGGCGACGGCCTGTCGTTGTAATGAGCTAGATTTCAATGTTAAAAGCACATTTGTTTGGCGTTTTCCCTGTCAGTGTCGGAACAGTGAATTTTGTCAGTGTATCGGGCTTTTAACATTGTAGCAGATCGGTTTTGACCAAAAGGCTGTCGATAAGTGAATTTGTCAGTGTAATGAGTGTCGTTGTAACGAGCTTTTACTGTATTAGACTCCGGTGTGAGAAATCGACCATCCTATCGTCATCATGTAGTGTTACAGATGAACAGTACACTTGCTCCTCTAGCGAACAGTCCTCTCTTACAAACGATATTTTTGTAGAACGTTCGCAACGCACTCCCATGTATAAAATTGTACAAGAAACATATGAAACGCGAACGATCCCCTTCCCCCTTCAAGTATGAAATATTACACTATCATATTTCATCAGAATGAATATGGAAAGCCTGTCACTGTCACGTTACTGCAATAATACTAAGGTGTACATGCGTTTCATAAAGAAAATAAATTAAAAAAAAGATGATTACGAACAATAGTTGCAACAGTTGCATGTTGATTTAGAGGAATACGCATGCAGAGCGCCCAAGGCGAAAGCAACACGTGCATCGAAAGAAGATATATATGAATAATTTTTATTTATTTATTTTTTTTTTTTTTAATTATCTTTATGACTTTGATATCTTCGTGAACTGTCTGTCATCTGAGCGAACTTTTAACTCTTTACCCCTCTGATTTTAATCCGGGCGTGAGATCGCAAAATGCTATACGTTTATGTGCGTTACTTTCACCAGATCACGCCGGTTTTACTCTACTTCTTTTAGTAATGTCGCACCTCGTTTATGGAGCCAATTACCCTTTTACATTCGTGCTATACAATCTTTATATGTTTTCATAATTTATATTTTTATATCTTGCTATTCACATGCTTCATTTAGTGTGTACCATGCCGCAGTGTTTTTGAGCACTTTGCGAATTTTACGCTTCATAAAAATTAAAATAAATTTTATCTTTTAAATTTTTTTTTCATCATTCATAATAATAATAATAGCCTGATCAATCGTCATTATAATCATTTGCATTCACTAAAACTGCTCATTTTCTCAGTTTGTCCCATTCATATACAACATTCATAGCACAATGTTCCACATTTCAAAACGTATAATTATGCAAGCGATCGCGTTAACGCCAAAGTTAAATAATAACTCGCGTTTGCTCCACAAGTTACCATGCCACGCGTGACAAGAAGAATTTAACGCGCGGAAGTTATAATTTGTACAGCTCATGAATACACGCCAAAATCCAGAGCTGTAAAATTTACAGATAACAGATATAATGATAATATGCTAACATTTTTTTATAATTGAGGGAACTAATAAGATGGTTCAGCCACTTCATCAGAGCATGCATAGATCCAAACGCTTATTTCACGAAGAAAGCAAGTGTCACGCCCGGAACTACTTTATTCTGCGGAGTGCGGATCTACTTTGGCGTGGTTTAACGCGGCACATTTAATTTCTCCTTGCTTATCAGCTCAGTTTGTCGTCAGCCTTCTCAGAGAACATGGATATTTCACAATCTTCTTCGCGATCGTTCAACGACACATCTTATATACTTAGGCTTACTTAGGCGATACTGATCGCAGAGACAAATGTCTCCCGAGGATCAGATCCATATGAAAGATTTGTAAACACTTTCTTCAGACAGGGTTGTGCACAGAGGCGCTATTTTTCCAAAATTTATCGAGGCGGTTTTTAAAACTGTTTAGTGTTGGGGCTATGCCAACATCTTCTGGAAGTGAGTTCCAATCATTTATGGTTCTGTGACTGAAAGTGTGCTGTCATTGGGATGTTCTTGCTCTGACCTTCTCAAGCTTCTTGCAGTGCCCCCTTGTCGATCGTTCGTAGCTATGTTAAAGAATTTAGAGGGTTGAATGTCATACAATCCTGTCAGAATTTTGTATATTTCGATCTGATCTCCTCGTCTGCGGCGGTGTTGCAGGGTCGGCAGCTTCAGGAGCTTGAGCCTCCCTGGGTAATCCATGCCCTTGAGTGTTGGTATCTGCTTGGAAGCCCTCCTCTGAACATCTTCGAGCTCCCTGATATCTTTCTTTAGGTGTGGCGCCCACACGGCAGCCGCATACTCCAGGTGGGGTCTTACTAGTGCCTTGAACAGCATTCCGAACATCTCTTCATCCAGGTAGGTAAACGTCCTTCGAATGATCGCGGCTATCTGTCTTCCTTTCTTTGCTCTGTTCGCGATTTCCTCGCCAAAGGTGAGTCTATTGTCGACAATGATACCCAGATCCTTCTAAGCGGCTGATCTTTCCATTATCACTGGGCCGGAAGGTGATCTCATTGTGTACTGGTAGTTCTCACCATGTTGAAATCTTCCTCCAATCGTCATGGCATGGCACTTGTCTGGATGGAAAGCTAGCAGCAATTGGTTTGACCAGCCTTGAAGAGCCTCTAGGTCCTTCTGCAGTGTGATATGGTCATTTACATCTCTGATGGGGCGATATAGCTTGCTGTCATCTGCGTATAGTAGGAGTCTTGAATGCACATGTTCAGGTAAGTCATTTATGTACAGGATAAATAGTGTCAGTCCTAGCACTGACCCTTGTGGTACTCCACTTTCAACCGGGACTTGCGCAGATTTGGTACCGCTCACTATTACCTGTTGTGTTCTACCAGATAGGAATCCCTTTATCCATCTATGCAAGTTACTTCTTATCCCGTAAGAATGGAGCTTGGCTAGAAGACGTGGTGTGGCACTGTATCAAACGCTTTCCTTAAGTCAAGATAGAGTGCATCCACTGGATGCCCCTCGTCCATGTAGGCGGTCCATTCTTCCACGGCCAGCAGTAGCTGTAAGGTAGTCGATCTTTTTTGACGGAATCCATACTGTGAGTCCGTGAAGAGGTTATTTGAGTCCATATGTTCTATGATGGCCTCTCGTACAAAGTGCTCCATTACTTTACAGACGACTGAGGTTAAACTAACCGGGCGGTAGTTTTCGGGTGAGTCCTTTTTTCACCTCTTAAACAGAGCTGTTACATGTGCAGACTTCCACGCCGAAGGTAGGACTCCTATGCTTAAGCTCGAATCAAACAGCATACGCAACGGTTTACTAATTTGGCTAGCTGTTTCCTTAAGTATTCTTGGGGGCACTGGATAGCGCAGTGGGTTAAATCGCTGACTACAATCCTATGCCGACCGTGGGGGTCGAGGTCCCGGGTTCGAGACCCGATCAGGCCACGGGCGTTATGATTGTGAATTACAATTGTAATTCTTCGGTGACTCTGCAGTGCTGCCCAACTGCGTAACAAGACCGGGCGCTGTGTACTACTGTCTATGGTGGTATGCAGGATAAAGAACCCTTGGGATTTATCGATAAGAGATGGGGGAAACCCCGGTCCCGGGCCTTCTGTTCTGGCGCCCGTATCACCAGAACGGGTTGGGTGGAGCCGTAAAACCCCAATCACTCAATCACTCACTCACTTAAGTATTCTTGGGTGCATGTAGTCCGGGCCTGATGACTTTCCTTGCTTCAGTTTTTTTAGCTTCTTCTCCACCTTCGCTTCTGTAAACACGACCGTAGTAAGTTCCTCCCTAAATTTTTGTTCTCTAGCCTCTGGTATGGGTGCATCTTTTGGTTCCTTGGTAAAGACGCTAGCAAAGTATTTGTTTAGCAGGTTTGATTTTTCTTCATTGGTAGATGCCATCTCTTTCTTGTCACCATTCACATAGAGATCTGGGATCTTCTCCTTTATTTTTGTTCTTCTGTTAACATACTTTCAGAAGGTCTTTGGATTTTCTTTTGCTGTCAGGGCAATCTTTTGCTCGTGGGTCCTGATGGCTTTTTTGGTTTGATGCTTGGCTTTGTTCCGCAGTTTTTTGTATTCCTTGTATTTCTCATGACACCTTGTTTCCATGTACCTTGTCCATGCCCTGTTTCTCTTCTTGATCAATTTGGCTACCTCACTTGTCACTCCTGGAGTTTTTCTTCTTTCTCCAGCAGCAAATGTTTTCTGTGGGATATGCTTTTGGCTTGCCGAGGAGACTACGTCCATTAACTTTTGGTAGCTGATTGTTAAGTCTCGCTCATCTAAATTCCAGTTGACCCAGTTGATAGACCTCAGTTTAAAGTCCCCTGTGATAACAACCTGTTGGCGTTTCATCTCCCCTATTTTTCTGATGAGCTTATTTAATTCCTCCATGTTCTTGTTGTCTTCTTGACCGGTACCTGGGCTCCTGTAGATGCAACCAAACAATAAGCCATCCTGTTGCTTTCCCAGTTGAATTTCTACCCATAATGATTCTTCAAATGCTGATTCCACTTCGATTGGCTTGGCATTGGTTATTTCACTTGCCCAAATAACTATGCCTCTCCCTATCCCGTTTTCAATATTCTTTGGAAAGCTGATGTAACCATCAATCATGTAATCTGCTGGTTGGAGCTGGTAACGAGAGTTTTTCGGCTTAACTTCATTTATGGCAATAATATCCGGCGGTGATGTTGAGGATGCGATGATGGCCTGTAGTTGCCATCTTGTTTGGCAACTGATCAGCATTTGTGTTTAAAATTGATATTGTTTCTCTGCTTTCTCTCTTGCTTCCCCCTCTGGTTTTGTTGTTTTTCCCTCTGTCCCTTTGCCCCCTTGGCCCTGCCATTTGCCCCCTCCCCCCTGTGGTTTCTCTCAGCTTTTCTTGGACCTGAACAGGAAGGGTTCCCATACCACTCCCTTCTTGGTCCTGACTCTGTATAAAAAATCCTCTGATTCCTCTGTTTGTCGTTTGGCATCTTCCTGCATTTGCTTAAGCTTTTTCCTCTGCAGAGTGGTCACACTGATCGCCTTGAATTTGTCTTCTGCATCCCGAAGTTTTGACAGATTCTCAAAGATTTTTTCTTTTTCTCCCAGATTTGATACTTGAACCTGATAGGTCTCGGTGTTGTTGCCTCTTTCTACCATTTTCCCAATCGAATTTCATGGTCAAATTTAGTATTTTCGGCCCCAATTTCCCTTAGGAGCCCTTCGACAAACTCATTGTCTTCCTTGGTTCTTTGTGAGCTAAGCTGGGCCTTTGATTCCTTTGGTCCAAAAAGGATGATGTTGAGAGATCGGTCTTCTTTTTCCTTTGCTTCCTTTTCTTGTAATTCCATCTTTTGCCTGAGAATCGTTCCAAACTTTTCAACCTGTACCTCCGGGGCTTTTGGTGGAGGTGTCTTCGCACTCCTTTTGTTCAGCAACACTTTTGCCCAGGTGTGTTGGTTTTCATTGTCCTCGTCTGCTTCTTCAAGGTTGTCAACTTGCGGATTCAGATTGTCCAATTCTCTTGCTGTCTCTTGCCTTCTGATCTCCTCCATCCCTTTGTCTAGTTTGTCGATTGTTGATGACCAGTTTTTCATGGATGCCATCATTGCCGATTGCTTCTCTGATATGTCCATGCACATTACTGCTTGTTGTCTTGCAGTTTCTCCGACCAATACTTCCACTTTTGCATCGATTGACTCCACTTTGCTTTCCATGCTGGTTGTTTTTTTGGTGAGTTGTTCGACGCGTCTGGTAATTCCTGATTCCAAGTTGCGAAGTGACTCCTTGATTTCCAATGCTATTTTCACCCTAGCTCTGCATTCTTCAGTGCAGATGTACACGAAATCATCTCTACTCATGACTTTGTAGACTGATGCTGAAATATTTAAGCATTTGATACATGTATGCTCACAGCAAAGTTCGCATTCCATGATTGTTCCACCATACCTTTCACCGGCTTCTCCTTGTTCTTTTCTGTTTTCTTTCCCGACGATGCAACAGATGCTGGACCTTTCACTTTCTCTTTTGTTGAGGTTGAACCATTTCCGGCAGCTGCACTGGGGTTAGCAGATTTTCCCACTTCAATTTCAGCATAGCCTACACTCTCCTCCAATTTCTTGCTCTCACGTCTGACTCTCCCGTTGGAAACTAGGTCTTGATGTTCCTTAGCTACATTTTCTGTAGACATTCTTGGCCTTTGTTTACGACTTTTGTTTACGACTTTTGCTTTTTGCGAAAGTCGTATGTTATGTTTTTATATGCAGATGCACATTCACACATTTAGACACACATATGTGTAGTGACATATTATGTCACTACACATATGTGTGTCTAAATGGGCATTTTAGAGTGACAAAATATTGACTGTACCCATATATTTATGCACAACTCTGGATAATTATATCACTTTATTTTAATGATTTTATAATATTTAGTTTCCTAACATGATACTTCGATATCTCACTGAAAGAATAACTGATGCTCTTTCCGTGAAATAAAGTATTGAGCCCGAATCACCTTGTTAGGTAAAGTTTTGCCGAAACGTAAATAAATACCGTAAAAGGATTGCTGGAAAGTGGAAACGTGTTTACAGGACCGTTAGAACTACTTTGGATGCACGTATCGGCGTAAATAGGAAATGCTGACCCCTGTATCACTCAAATTGGTGCCAGAGGTGATCACGTGACTTTCTTGGAAATTTGATGTTCGCAATTTGTATGAGTGTTTATCTGGAAAGCTGACCTATATTAACCTATATTATATTGACCTACATTCAAGTCAAATTCGAGATTACGCGTTCTATGTTAAACCGAGAACTTTTCGAACAACCCTCGTACATGCCAATAATGTATAATTGTGTGTTCATCAACCTGTCAGCATTCATTTATTAATTAATTTTACTTGCTAACAGTAATATCATCATTAAGTCTACAAAACTTGAAAGTTCAAGATTTCCGTTGAAGCCAGTCATTTGCGCTTTGCCTGCTTCGATTCCTTCTTCCCTCGTTCCAGGCTTGGGAAAATGCTCGGGAAAAGTGATTAATGCCAGCTGTGGGTCTTTGGTCTTTGATTGTCAACAATTGAACACTACAGTATCTGGTATAACAATTTATCGCGATATTCTTCGTCGATCGACACAGCCATCGGGCTCCGCCATTGTGGCAGCACGCGTCAAAACAATCGACCGACATTGTTCAAAGAGGGCGCCCTATATCATTACGTTAGCATTACAAGTCGCATCTCTGCGAAATTCATAAATGGTAAAACATAATGACCACTGGATAAACCGGTAATCATAATGCATCGACGTGTGTATGTCATTTTTTTTCTTTTTATTTCTTTTTAATTTTTTTTTCGCATATAATCATCTGATAAAACGAGTACATGCCTATGTTAATACCAGACTTGATTTTTGAAATTCACTATATTTTGGAATTAGTGACCGGATTATATCCAAATTCAACTAAGTTTTACAGAACTCATGTCTTAGACTTTTAGTTAATTTGAATCGCTATGTTCATAATTAGTTTATTTTATAACGTTGAATACACCTACTAATCGACCAGTGGGGACCATAAACTCGTTTTCTGTTAATGCATTCGTGTATAATATGTTCAAATTACCGCTTTTAATCATAATGTTCCTCTTTTATGGAATGACTTACCTCACCATGTTAGATTTGCTCCGTCACCAGCTATTTTTAAAGATCTGCTGTTTTTACAATGTTTTAACAAATTGCTATGATTAATGTTTGTGTTTAGAGCACAATCATTTGTGGATTTTCCGCTTTTACAAAAATATTACATCATATTGTGAGCAGTATGCTACAAAATCTGAGATTTATCCTTCAATATGGTGATATGATGAAGGTGAGTAGACAGACACTGAAATACTTCAGCTATTGAGGCTATTTGTTCTCTGTGTGAATTTCTGCTTCAGTGCTGCGTGGGGTCAGTGTACACTGAACTTAATGTGCTTGAAGAGAGACACACACAAAGTGGGAGTTTCACTCAATCAGAAGACAATTCAATCCTCACTTGTGTGCGGGAATTCCCCTCGTGCAACCGAGCAATTTCTTTGAACCCATTCTAAACCATACACATCTCTGCCTTCGTTCGTAAATCGGGCAGAAGAAGGCGTTGAGATCAAACGAACAGCGAACATAATACAGCCACACGCACAACGCCCACCCGCGACAACAGGCCCCTTTGCATACATTTTAAGTGAACAATGTAATTCGGAGATCGTAAAATTATACCACGGTTTCTTATGTCACATCAATCCTACAGACACATATTGAATGCGGACAAGCAAAAGTTACCATGTTTCGCTTCGCTTCTCTTCCTTTTTATTTTATTTCATTTTTTTTTTTTTTTTTTTCAAGTTCAAAATTCCAAAATGCAAGTCCATGGTTAGGGTAGTGTGCAATACAAAAACTGGGTCAGTAAATGCGATGAGATGCGGAATATTCTCGTCCAATTAAAATCTAGTACATTCAGAAAACTTGGCGAAATAATGTGCTATCCACACGTTCTGTAGGGTAGGTATAGTACAGGTACATAGTAAGGTGAAAAGAGGGCTTAAAAGGGAAAAATAGCTACAAGATAATTTTAGGTATGTGTTGGACTATATTATGGTAGACCTTGTGACAAAAAAATCCTGGCTATTTTAAGGCTTTTGTTATTTAATTCGGGTATTACCTTGGCCGTGTGGTGCTATCTTCCGACTTAGCAAATCTGAATATGTATAATTCTATCTAAGTTGCATTTGAAAGTTCGTAATGGAGATTTTAGTTGAACATTTTGCTATTTTGAACACTGATTTTGAAATTCCGTCACCAGTATTTTCCTTATATTTCATAAAATACTGGGCATTATATCTTCAAACCTCTCCATAAATTATTTCATCTATTCTTATACACATATCAGGAATAAAAATGAAGCTTGTTACTCAAGTTTTCAAGTTATGACCATTTAAGTTACCATACACCCAAATGGTAAACTGGACATTTCGCTTCACTTCCTGGTGTAAGAAATTGATCATTTGCTCGATTTTGATGGAAACTCGAAATATTATGCATTAATAGAAAGCAAATAAGAATCTGAGTGGGAGGCTACTCCTGTGGATAATATTAACTCTCTTATATATCAATGAGAGACACTGAGGATATCAGGTTCTGTACAACTCTCTTGGTGGTAATGCAATTCTGAATAAAACTGTTTTATTCAATATGTTTTAGCTTGGTAAGTGGCCAGGGGTGTAAATTAAATGTACTATGCCTCCCATTTAAAAGAAATCCCGCACGAATCTGTTCACAAGAAAGGCAAGTTGGACTGATTGAAATAATAGATTCCCCAGAAGAAAAATATTCCATATTAAATGTCAAGTATACAGTCATTTGCATAAATTTAAGACCACTTTGTCAGAATGCGTTTTTAGTTATTATATGGAGTCTGTGAGTCGATTTTCATGATTAAAAAAAGAAGGAAACAGGAAAATAATATACTTCTTAAGAAACTTTAATTATAATGACAATAGAACAATATAAACATTTGTGAATTATCCATTTCAGTACTTGGTGTGTCCACCTTTGCTTGATAGAACGGATTGGATTCTACGAGGCATGCTTCTGATCAAGGCATCACAATAGTCAGGGGTGATGTTATCTCGCCAAATCTTCTCTATTACACTCCTCAAGTCTTGAGCATTGGATGGGCGTTTCTCAGCAACTTTGTCCTTCATGTAGCTCCACAAATTCTCGATGGGGTTGAGGTCTGGACTGTTCCCTGGCCAATCAAGGAGCTTGATCTTGGCACTCTGGAGGTATGTCTTGACAAGCTTGCATCTGTGGCAAGGAGCACCATCTTGCATGAAGATCGAACACTTCTTCTCTTTCATTTGCTTCTTCAGGCCATCTCTGAGCATATTCTTGTATCTTTCTCCGTTCATGGTCACTTTAGGTGGTAGAAAGTGAAGTCCGGCGGTGCCTTTGCTAGTGATTCCTCCCCAAATCATCTGACTGGG
>KB310836.1:48935-104540 GCA_000328365.1 Capitella teleta
ACCTCAATCCGGTTGAGGTGTAACACTGAATGTGATGCTGGTACAAGCGAAGTGGAAGCCTGGAATATTTCTCGTAGCAACAGCGCATGTTCTTCAAATGGGTTGTTGATTGCGAAAGTCGACCAGTGATTCAATGTTGTAATTTAGAGTATTACAGGCGACCCGTGGTCTCTTATTGACATTCACTGAAACAGATATTATTAGTTCCACGCGATGTCTTAAGACGATGTACATGAGAATACATGTACATATTGGTTAAGCTCCAACTTTTTAAATCTCTTGCACGCCACATTTTAGAATACAGCTCTCAAGTATGGTCACCCTCAACAAAGCGAGATATTAACTTAATTGAATCTGTCCAGAGGTCAATGACCAAATATATTTGTAATGATTTTAACGAAATGTCTTATTCCAGTCGCTTAAAAGAACTTCATATTTTACCCTTATCTTATCGGAGAGAATTTATTGATCTTATGTTTATTTTTAAATATTTTAAAGGTCATATCAATGTTGATTTCAGCGATGAAATCAAAATTTTAGACAATACGCGTATTCTTAGATCCTCTAACAATGGTTTGCTTCTATTTGAACATAATGTAAGAACTGAGATTTTTAAATCTTCTTTTTTTTTTTGACCGTGTTTGTCACTTATGGAATATTTTACCTGTTAATATTAGAGACTCACCTACTATTTCAACTTTTAAACATCGTTTACTTGATTTTTATTTTTATAAATTGGATCATCATTTTAATGTTTTTAACTCTTGCACCATGACGTCATTTTGTAGATGTTCTGGTTTTTACCATTTCACTTGATCGTTTTTAATTCACATGACAATACTATTTTTACGTCTTTATCACTGTTATTCATTTTCATTATAATTATTTTTAACAAATTTACTTTTGGTGTGAATAATTTTTTGTGGGCCATGCCTTTTATTATTCACCGTCGTCGTTTTTATGGCATGAATTTGATAAAAAAAAATAAATAATAATAATGTACAATACATGTACATGTAGTAATGTTAATTGCGCGTGCTTTTAAAACTTGAACGAAATTGAACATGGCATTTTGTGAGGCCTACTACGAGTGGTGGAATTCCCTAGGCACTAGGCAAAGTAAACATTTGTGGATGAGGTCAACATATTCCTCTAAACGGTGCAAATATTTGGTTGTTTTTGTTAAAACTCTACGCAAGTAAAAAAATATATATTTTCGGCCTTGGCTCGGGCAGAGGACATATAAATATTGTTATTTTTGAGCCATTTGCGGCTTCAAAATGCTAGGGTACGTATACTGACGTATGTTTTTATCGATACACTCACAATTACATTTAATGCTGAACAAATCAATGAACATGTTCAAATATGACTATAATATTAATAACACACACTTGATCGAATGGAAATCATAACGCATAAGCATAATAAATTATAACGTTATCTGGGAATGAGGTAATATTGACTCGAACAATCGACCACACATTGGCACGTAAATTGGCAAATATTCTCAATGATATTGTCTTTTTTATATGTTTTCATTGTTAAATTGAGTGAGAATCGGTTCAAATTTCTTGTGATAAGTTATTAACCCTATAACTCAAGCCATATTAATGACTTATCATTTTCCGACTCAAGACGACGAAACGTTTTGATCCATTATCATAGCATCCTTTTATGGCGGATCGCTTTGCGGAATTCCCGGAGTGTTATGACGTCATTGGCAGCTCCACTAGCGGAAAATATGTGAACCAAACCGATTTGGCGGGAGAATCAGAACCACCTAATATGCGCTGTTTGTGACTCCTCTATGTGATGTCAATAATATCAGGTATTTATTATTTTCTGCTGGAATAAGTAATGAGGGTGCATATTTCGTGAATTTGGCTTTATCTCGGGCATTAATTATGATTAATTTGAAGCTTCCGACCATATGCCCTGTTATATCGCTCAAAAGTGTACCAGGATTTATTCAATTCACACTCAGTACTTCATTAGAATGGATTCGCGATGTCTGCGGGATCTCTTAATTGGTTTAACTGATGGCTGTGCAATTAGCCCCGGAATCGCGACCATATAAATCCGTTGACCCCACGCAAAGGTTAAAATAATTGTCCGTGTTCATCCCTGCTTATAACAATGTAAGTTGAGATTCTTTGCGGATTCGACCATCGGTTTTCAGTCCCCGCTCTACTCAGGTATACAATGTAGCTAATTAATGAACGGAATGATACTCATTCGATACCCCTATATCAGCATATCGCTTGTAAACGAAAGGACATTCAAGGGAGGTCGAGCAAAACAAGAAAAGAATGATGACAAAATTAATGGGTTGGAATGGATGCAAACCAACTCATCTCAACGATGAAATTTAACATTGAACGCTATAATGGTGACGATATGCAACTCTCCACTTATCCGGACATGACCGGTTGCACTCGCTCAGGACCGAACCGGTTCGGCTCAAGTTGAACGAAAGAATAAACACCCTGAAATGTTCGTGGTAGAAATAAGAAACACCAACAAACTTAAGCATATAAGATGATTGAAAATAGCTTAAACCCTAATAAACCCCGAAAGACTGATATAACTTTGTTTCCACTTGCATTCACTTATTGTCATATTTTTCGTCAGTTCATCGAGACAGTAAAAGATTTTTTCGTGTTTTTCGTGTCGACCAGTACTTTTGGAACCACTACAGTCCATATTGAATAGGCCCCCCCTAATGCAGAAAAGTAATCTGTTTGTTTACGTGTTTTCAAAGAATGTTACAAACTCAATGAAATGGCCTCGTAAATTAATCAGTCTCTGTGAATTAGTGTACTATAGAAATACATGTATAGGACATCTGCAATTATATGAATCTAAACATTTTAGCACATAGACATGGAAGTAATTAGTTTTTTACAAACAAGCTAACGTTCAATTCCAATTCAAAGTTTTCGCAAAACCGAAACTATATAGACGCTTATTATTATTATTATTATTATTATTATTATTATTATTATTATTATTATTATTATTATTATTATTATTATTATTATTATTATTATTATTATTATTATTATTATTATTATTATTATTATTATTAAATCTATTATTGTATTGATATGAGTCATTCTAAAACGCACGGTGGATAATATCCTTACTATTCATATATACATAGACCATCCTTGCATCAAAGAATTTGCCTTCCTCCACACCCTCGCACGTTTTTTCTTCTATTGGGCCAAATAGAAAATAATATTGCTAATGGAGATATAAAATATAGTAATATCAGGTTTCTGAAAGAGTCTCTGAATGAAATAACAAAACTGATTTGGTATTAAGATTGGAAAAACAAAAAGGTTAGCATTAATGAGTTCACAGTAAAAATACAATGAAATACGATACGGTGGTCTGAAGAACAATATACTATAAGCGGGTATAGTTGGCTTATCATGGTGATCTCATGAAAGCTAATTTGTCCTTTGAAAATGTAAAGTTGTTTGTTTGCTCTGAATAATGTTGATGAATGGGTGTGCTTATTTCTTGGCCTCTGCTGCAATCTAAGCAAAGACTGATAAAAGTTGAGGAAGAGGATTCGATGGAGGTGCCACGAGACACTACACCTTGGCTTATGAGATGCGTAAAGAGAGAATGAATGCAGGCCCCTCGCTGGAGCATTTATTTAAAAGGCGTCGGTGAGCACTCGCAACACAACAAAGGGATTATAAAACACCGCTTCATTAGTTGATCTGTCGCAGGGTGAACGAAGATGCCAGACGCATTGTTCTGGTCATCGTGAGTGTTGGTCAGCCGAGATCGCCATGAGGCTGATGCTCATCGTCTTTTTGTTCGTCGTATTTCTGGCTTCATCCACGTCGGCGCCGGTCACGTCGTCCGTCGACCCCAGACAATCAATAGCAGGTAAGTTTCAGAAATTCTTGTCGTGCTCGAAGCAATTCATAATTTGATGCATTTTTGTTTATATCATTAATAATGTAAATGTATATGATACGAAATTTAATTGACACGTGTGAACGATGTTCAGTTTTGTAAACCAACATTTTGCCAAATATGGTGTGAGGTCTGGATAGAATTCTGGAGGACATTAATTTGACTGAACACGGTATGAAAATGATAATTATAAGATTATACAGGAATCAGGAATAACCTTATAATTATGGTTATAATCCTGACCTGTCTCCGTGTGCGTCGTTTACGTATTACGTGCATTCAGATCGTTTACCTTGTCTTCTTTGATTGCTGAAGTTGTTGGTACGAAATATGTCGCAACTGACTGCCTTTAATTTATCATTAATCATTCCCTTCTCTCGCACATTGCGGCTGCCCTTCGGGTTGCAGGGGAACTCGCAGCATGAGAAGGTGTCGTATGCATGGTTGGTATTAGTCACAGATGTCTTTTTCTTGGAATCGGAAAGAGACTGGCGCATTCATCCTCTTTGCTTTCATCTTAACTTGCAGATAACATTGACATAGCAGACGTACTGGGACTGTGTGTCGGAATGTGTGCGCTTGAACTTCCCATGCGAATCGTACCGATATCCACAGTTCAAGCCGGTGTTGAATCTTGTATGATTATCAACTTTTTATTTCGTACCACACATGATGTGTAATTGGAAGACTTTTTTTTCTACAATTAACAATCTAGAACTTCTAATAAATTTGTCTAAGTGCATCCTGATGATTCCGTTCTTATATTTTGTGCCTTTTGTATTTACCGTTGAATAACGATTACAGTGATGCCCAAACAAGACAGATTCAAAGGTATTGCATGACTATATAAACTAATTTGTTTAAACCGTGAAGGGTTGCTGCAAAAGAAACTGTGGTACTCGATCTAGTAAAACCGAAAATCAAAAATGCAGTATCGTTGGCTACTGCAATCGTTCTCGTTCCTTCGATACGATCTGGATCATGTATTTCAAAAGACATGTCAATACTCTAATGGCTGTATTATCGCTGACGAAAAATGACGACTCATAATCCAAATTTTATCATAAAAGTAATAAAAAAAAATAATGTGCCTTTGACATTATTTCTTATGATTTACATTTGAGTTTATATGTTGAAGCTCCAATTCATATATATATGATATATAAATCAACGTACACGTATAACCATTTCATGAATTAAGCGAAGATGAATTTAATGAATAATTTAAATATATCTGCCGAACAACCCCTAGTCACAGATTGGTAATTCCAGAGCCGTGGGTCAATAGAGAGCCAGCTGGCGCCGGTATAATGGCCAGTGGTAGAATGCTCTGATTCTGGCAAATTGAGCGCATCGGATATGAGTGAATTAAAACTGAATGCTGTTTGATTCAATGGGGGCAATTAAATTAAGGAGGAGTTCTAATTTGCATTTATATTCATTCGGATAGCCCGCCAGATGTTGGCGGCGCGTATCCTCAGGCAGTTCTGGCAACGAACAGCATGCAGTTAGGACAAAGCAAACCTCAATCGCCAGCCTCATCGCCTGTCGCTCCCGGGATCCACAAGGAGCATCATGCACAGGTGCGCAAATGCTTCCCAGCCTTCTTCTCCGGGGAGGTGCTTCCTAGTTTCGGCGAATACAAGGACAAACCGTTGTCGCACCGAGTCGAGGGATTTGCCACACAGGTCTTCGGTTTCGGTGTTTGGGACACGCTTTCCGAAGTATGCGACGCAAGGTCGATGTCACCCATGAAGTGCCTGAAGGTGCTCTTCAAGATCATCATCGTTTTGTCCATCATCGTCGGAATTGCCAACTGGGCATTCCAGTCGTCCAATGACAGCGGTCCCAGTGCGCTGGCCAGGAATTTAGCGGTCCTTCACCCCAGTTACAAAGGCCCCGTGTTCCTTCATTTGCTGTCGTCGCAGAATACGGGATCAGAATACATTGGCAAAATCATGGATCTCTATCAGGATTCCTTCTACATACACGACCCCCTGGAGCTGGTTTACACGACCGTGTTCGGAATAACGGCAAATTCCGACCGCATTCTGCCCAATAATGTATTCTTCGACGCAGCTGGAGAATTCAGGTGAGCAAATAAAGCGATAAATCAAACACATTTTCATTGATCGATTGCAGAAACATGAGCAGAGCTGAACATGGCCTTGACCTGTGGACCATGGACAAGATGTTCCACTGCCGGATGACTGAACTGCCCACCGCCATGCTCACCAATCCCTACTGGTCAACATATGCCTCCAAGCAGATGGTCAACACCGTTCAGTATGTCACATGCCTCGGAAAACACGGTGTCCGTATGGACCAGGGTCATGAGTCTTTCCGGGAGTGCCATAAACACATCCAGGACCCAATTTGCCCAAAAGCCTTTAGCACAAAGCCAAAAGGAGACCGCTGTGCTAGCGTGCTCTTCCGAAACGAGACCTTCACAACTCAGGACTCGGATGACCTGTGGCAGTGGCCTGATGGCAATCACCCCATGCTCAAATACCGAAGAAACTTCCAACGCTACTTCCAATGCATAGCAAAACTCGAGGAGCCGGCAAGGAAATGCGCTGGTTGGCACTTGGATGGTGTCTGCAAAAACAAGCAGTTCCGCGTCATCAAGACCTCGCGTGTCACCATGGATGTTGCGGAGAAAATGCTCCAGAATTTCCCAAACTACCGGGTGATTCATCTGTTCAGAGACCCGCGGGGTGTCGCGTTCTCTCGCTTGCAATCCGCCAGTCCTTTTGCGTTCGCACCATTTGAAAGCCCAGATGCTGGCAGCTTAGCAAAGTCCTATTGCAAAATTTTGTACACCGATAAAATCACAAGAATTCGTCTACAACACATCTACTTCGACCGCGTCATTGGAATCTTCTTTGACAAGTTTACGCGCGATGTCGCGACCAACATGGAGTGGCTCCTCATGCATGTTAACTTGAAGATGTCGAAAAGCAAAGTGAGTTTGGATTATGCGGAGAAAGCGAAGGAAATGATGGTTTTGGAGAAGGATCGGTGGAGGAATGGCCTGGATGCCAAGGGGATCAAACAGGTGCAAAGGGAGTGCTCAAAACTCATGCGAGGTATGCAGTTGTGCATGGCAGGCAGGCGATGCGTGGAGTATTCTATGGAAGATTAGATCCCATTAATTATTTGATGGGAAGCATTGTACAGAAGACGTACAGATGGTACGCGATTGTTGATATTAAAAATGTATAAATAATAACAAGTTTATTGGTTTAATATTCGCTCACGTTTTGATTTTATTTCACACTGAGACTAGAATTTATTTCGCACACGTAATATTAAAACCAATCACGCCAAGAAAATTATACAAAACACACTGAACACAGATTAATATCATGAAAACAAGCAAAAAAAAAAGAGTTATAAAATAAACAAGTACTCCAATTAACAAACATTCCGGGTACATTGTACATGTACTGACAAAGCAACTGATTGTCAATTTAAAACCTCTCACTCAAAACTTAAAAAATTGAAATTGAAACCTGAAAAAACCAGAAAGACATAGCAAAATATATAACCACATGGATAAATGAAATTGCCGTTGAAATTTTGAAAAAAACACAAGCAAATATCACAGGATTAAAAAGGAATGAAATGGCTCGTAATTTCGTAACTCTGAAATTCAGTTGATGGAAAGAACGTCTAGGAGATCACAAATTGAGGGAACACTCAGCTGTTGAAAGGCGCGAATATCCTGATAAGTCCAACGACCGCCATTCTCACAGCGCTGATAACAATATATTGCTTGCAGAATTTCCAGTTCAAATCTCTCAAGACCACCTGACAGGAAGGGGGTGAGCTTCGGTGTTAAACACCCATTGGTTCAGAGGAAGGATCTCCTGGTCATCAGCCAAGAGCAGATAGAGGTACTTGAGGGTCTCCGCCAACCAGAAACTCTCCATTTTATTGCGTATGCCAGGATTGCTGGCGCTGCGAACATTGCCGATGGATGAGTAACCTTCTGGGAGTCGCGTGTACTTCTGGAATGACTGAAAGATCTTCCATCCCCAGTCCTGGTATTTCTTGTCTCCCGTGATGCGGTATAAATAAAAGAGGCTCTCCACCGTCTCTGGTCGCTCCAGGTTGTGGGCGTCAGCCGGCTGAGGAAGAAATGAGAAAAACATCCTTGTAATCCTCCATTGCGCTGCTCAGATTCACGAGATTCGACCGCTGAATTACTTTACTAACAAAAATGTAAAAATGAACGCCATTCTCATTCTGAAACATTATGGCTGTAAAAACGTTATGATTTCAGCATTGTAATGATATCATAATGAAGCAAACCAATAGCATATTTCACAAACCTTGACTATAATATCTTCAGCAGCAGACGGAACAGCATTGAAATAAACGATTTCTGGAGCCAGACCGGTTGGCATTTTCTCATACATCTTCCAGCATGTCTCAGTGAGACGCTTGCCTAGTTCGAGATGTTCTTTCGGGAGGCCATTGTGCGCCCCAAGGGCGAGACTTCCGCCCATGAAGCACACTAAGTGATCCTGCAGCAGGCATTTCCTTATAAATCATATCCAGTCATAAACTCACCATTTTTGGGCTGAAAGAATGGCCACTCAGCTTCTCACCAAAGTACATGAATTTGCTCGGCTCGGACTCCCGCATGAGGTGAGTTTTCATTCCTTCCACTGCCTCTAAGTAATCGTCCTTCACCCTGTTGTATGATACAGCTTCATCGCATGTTCCACGATCCCAGCACTTACATGTTATTTCGTTTCCCTGATTGCAGCCACATTTTCAGCAAGTATTCGTAATAACTGTCTCCTCTCGCTCCGAGGGTTATCGTGGCCGTGTTGCGAAAGCGTCCTGTGTTGGCGTTGATGAAGATCGGCACGAGACCGTCCTTTTTCGGTAGAGAGTGCAAATGGGCCGTCACTCTGTTGACAGCTTCCTGCAGGGCATCAAGTTTCAAGCGTGTAAATTCACACAGCTCACAAACCTCGTATTTCGGATCGCCCGTCAAGCGGCTGAGGTCAATGAACTCAAGTTGAATGGTGGAGATTTCGGAGGTGGATGAGTCAGGGCCCCAGCGAGGAGCGTGCGCAGTACGCAGTTTGAGATTGACGTCTGAGTACGGAACGGCTGAGCCAGAGGTGAATGCGGGCATCATGCGATCGGCCACGTCCTTCTGCAAAGGGCAAAGGTCAGAAAAAGTGGAGGCTCATCGAGAGAGAAACTCACAGCTTTCTCAAGGAATACCGGTTCCTTGCTCAAGTGATACGCACTCAGCAGACCGCCAAGGATACGAATTGTGCATTCAAAGAGATTAACATCTTTGTTCACATCAAAGTTGAGAGAGGACTCAACCCAGCCCTTAGCGTCATTAAATTCTGGAACAAAATGCAAGTGACATAAAGCCGAAGGAGGCCGAGAAGGCACCTTCTTTGAGGTCCATGATGAACATGGTGTCGAGAGCATCCACCAGGGTGAGCCCTACTCCGAACCACTCGCTAAATGTTTTGCTGACAGGCTTCAGCTCATCGTGACCCCACGCGTACTTCTTATAAGCGACCCACGAGTGCTTGAACGCCTTCACAACAGCATGCTGTCGTTCATTCTCAGGGCCTGAAATTAAACACCACTAAACATAAACGCGTGGAAGTGAGTAAGGAGACCCACCGTTGAATTTAATTGGCTGATCATCCGGCATCGCCTGCTCAACAAGAAAAAACGTAGAGAAAAGTAGATCAGGCGACCATACCCACGGGTGGCACAAGTATCCCAAGCGGAGCTTCTCCTTTCAACGATTCTTCACGGCGCTCCGATTCCTCCTGGAACCAAGTAATAATCTCGGTGAGAACACACGCACAACGCACAAACCTTTTCCTCTGCTTTTCGCTGAACTTCATGCAATGCTTCTAAGACAGAATTCTTCTCTTTCACTGCTTCGTTTGGGGCAAAATCTTCTTCGGCCACTTGTTTCTTACGTGACAGAGAATCGATGTCTTCCAGATTGCTGAAGTCCTTGAACAGTGTTGGGATGAGATAAATGGCAAACAGCGTGCCAAAGATCAGCACCAGACACGTCACGCTGCGCTGCAGGCTCGATAAGCGGTTCCATGACTGGAAAGAACGACAATCCAACTGACGTCATCATTCAGGAATCAGGGGAACAATTTAATAGTTCCTTTATTATGGTATAAGTCTTTCTAAATAATGAATTTATAGTCAAAAAATAAATGTAACGGTATCTGGAGAAAAGTTATATCAATAAAAATTTTGCATGTGCTCCGACAGATACAAGGACTTTCACATTTTCTTCTTCACATCAATCTGACCGGACCAATGCTACAATGGTCGAACCTCGATACAACGACAGCATTCGGCACCGCCAATTTCGTGTCGTTATGCGAGGCCGTCGGTTCGCCAAAGCAGATCACTCAGGGGTCAAAAAAAATACTCAAAATGGAAACGTTATGAAGGCAAAACATCATGGTCGCAGGACGTTATGAATGCGCAAATCATCAGTCGTTATTATGTCCACAATCGTCTGGTTTATCATACAGAAAGTTTAAATCCTATTTTCACCGTTTAGCCTTGCTTACACGTGCACTGTGCTTAGGCGGAGGCTGAGAGCGGGTCAGTTTCCCTTGACATCCAAGCGCACTTCACAAACACCCCTTGCAAACCAGGGTCAAGCGTGTGGAGTTATGTAATGCTTAAAACAACAGTGTCCATAGCCAGAAGAATGGTGTCAGTTCAATTAAAGATACTCAATGCATTTTCAAAGCATGGATGCTGATAGTATACCATGCAGTTATTGTAGTCCATTGCATCTTATGGGCTTATAATCTCATGCAGAATGTTTTTTTTGTGCTGATAAGGAATTGGTTTGAAAATGGCTGCGCATTTATCAAGGAGCGTGCTTGTAAACAAAACTATATGGTAGATTCTTTTCTAGGTTATAAAATAACACAATATGTTATTAACTATCCTTTGCTTAATAAATAAGTGCATGGAAGAAATGATGAATGATTGCTAATGTAAACAGCGTTTCAAAATTGGGAGCAATGATAACCTAAGTATGCATGCTCCTGTAAGCCAGTGCTGCACCTTTGTGGTTTAGGCAAGTTTGTTATCGACCGGCCGGTTGTTTTTTTTTTTCAGTCGTGGCTGCGAGTTCAGAAAGTGACTTGGAAACCAGGTACTGTAGAACAAGAAATATGAGCAGTTTTATTTCATTCCATTCCATTTCATTTCATTTAAAAATGCATTTTCAGTAATATCAAAGAACATTCAAATGCGCTGTACAAACAGAGGTAAAACGGAAAATCATAAAATACTAGTATAAGCAATGTTAAAATAGTAAGTTTTAAGTTGGGCTTTTAAAGCATCAAACAATTGCTGGTTCTGTAGGTTGGAAGGTAATCGGTTCCAAAGGATGGGTGTTTGGTTGGTGAATGTTCGGTAGCCATATGATTGAAGATTTTATGGCTCAGGCCTTTATTTGCAGCACCAATTATTCGCAGTCAAGCGTATAGGGTCATAAGGTCACCCAGAGAAATTTTTGCCGCATCTAATTTTCGCAGTCAATTCAATTCAATTGAGACGACCTGGAGAGTTGAGTTTGAGTGTGATGGGTCTGATATATTCAGCACATTTTAATAAAGTGTTTACGATAGTAAATACGCTATAATAATGTGAACGTTATTATTATTATTATTATTATTGTTATTATTATCATTATTATTATTATTATTTATTAAATCATTGACTCGTCACATCATTGATGAAGCGTCTGCCATCATCATGATCATGATCATGCTGAACTTACTCTCCAGCAAGACTGCTTTCGTCGCGATTTCTCGTTGTCATAGACTGTATTTGAGCCAGGGATGAAAAGAGTGGAATAATCTCTGTTCGAAATCGACGTCATGGCGAAGAATGACTTAATTTTAATCGATTAAGCGACGATTTCCTATATTTTCAACGTGGAAGATGATTGCCGAAGAGCATACTTATTTAATATCCATCCGCCACCTCCTCAAACAAAAGAATGCTTCCTTCTTATGAAATTATCAGACCCTCCACTCGATATAACGATTCTTTGTGGAGTTTTGAATGCTTTGATTAATGAATAAATAAACTATTTCTCCGTTTTTACTTTATTGGGGGGCATTTATATGTATATTTAATTTACCGAGGAAAATGCTTGTAGATATTCTTGCGCACAGAAAAGCTATTCTTCTATCGTTTTTTGAACATACGCTATGATATTATAGTTACGCGTTATGATATTTGCATTGTTATGATCTTTTGCATTTTCGATTTTGGTCATAACATCGTACGTTTTAGTTTACGGGTGATGGCATGGCATGACATGATATGATGGGGTTTTACGGCTCCACCCAAACCATTCGGATGATACGGGCGCCAGAACAGAAGGCCCAGGACCGGGGTTTCCCCCTACTCTTATCGATAAATCCCAAGGGTTCTTTATCTTGCATACCATCATAGACAGTAGTACACAGCGCCGGCCTTGTACGCAGTTGGACAGCACTGCAGAATTACGGGTGATGGTGTTGAACATAAGTGTTAAATGCTGTTGATCCACGACAATAGAACCTTTTTTCTTTCTGCATGGCTAGCCTTAACTGGGGCAAGTAATGGTGTGAAACAAACTTGACATTATTATTTGTGGCGGGAAAAATAGAAGCAGCGAACCGACCTGTTCATATCTCTTTTTTTTTTCTTTTTTTTTTTTTTTTTTTTTTTATTAAAATTCGTGAAAAACACATGAACATGAAGCAGGCAAAGCCTATAAAAAACACATTCAGAGAAAATATATAAATATATTAAAGAAAAGATATTCACTATATATAAAATAACACTCAGGCGATAAAATATTATGATAGATTTGATAGGTTTACCAGAAAATTGCGGTAAGGAAATTATTATTTTGATTCAGAAAATGGATGAATGAATTTCATATCAATTGTCATTTGGGATGAGAAACAATGTGAAATTATTATTTTGATTCAGAAAATGGATGAATGAATTTCATATCAATTGTCATTTGGGATGAGAAACAATGTGAAATTATTATTTTGTGAGATCAAAGGGGTTGAGGGGTTTCCAACAAGATCACTCTGAATTAGCGCAATCACATGCAATTTATCTCACTTTAGACTAACTCACTTTAGAGTGTGTTCGGTCCAAATTTTCCGAATTCCAAGAGACGAATCACGGAACGTAAGGAAACATAATTATTCCAGATATGGCAACATCGCCATCGAATATTTTTTTATTTTTTTTTATTATTTATTTTTTTTTTTTTTTTTTTAATTTTTATTTTATTTTTTATTTTTATTTGTGGGCTTATTAAACCTCGGAATCCTGAAGCAACTAAGGCTTATGTGGTCCGAGGAGGTGAGCAGGAGTTAAGTTCCTTACCCAAGGACACAAGGTTACAGTGGCTGGCTTCGAACCGCCAGCGCCCAGCGCCAAGCCCTTTCGAGGCGAGAACGCATTCGGCCACCGCCTCTCCGTATCGCACGAATCTCCTATATATAATCATGCTAAGTGAAGCAACATGACTCTGGCGACAAACGTGTTTATTATGCAAAACCAATTGTTAATAAATCACTCACAAAAAAACACAACTTTATTGTGTACTCAACGCAGACGGAGACAAAGTTCATCCACGGAGTTATCGAGCAAAACATCTTAGACGCAAACAGTCAAGAAAACTTCAAAGATATTGATACACTTGAAGACACCGAAAGGTATATGCAATACTCAAATATACAGAAGGGTAATTATATGGATATATTTTGTATGCTATCTGATATCTATATATCCCTCTCTTACACGGGGCGATCTAGTTCAGTTTTATAAGTTTATATGGGGATTATATTTTTCTCGGAGATATTTCTTTCCTTGAGTTGCATTGGATGAGGCTGAGATTTGATATTATATTCTCCGCCAGGGAGCTCAGCGGAGCCTCAGCCACATTGAAAGCAACGTTATCTAGTCATTAACATGTGACATGATGTTTGGAAGGTGGCGGTATCTTCCTCCAATAAAAGGTTTTTATTGGTTGATTGATGCTGGATCATTGGTGGTTGTACTTGTACTGCTGAGTACTTGGATGTTCGAATTCAGACCATTCTACTTTTCAAGAGATGAAATATTCATTGTAAGATTCCTTAAAGAGGACCGATTATGATTAATTGCGATTGTTTTGAACTTGTAACGGATGAATATAGAGGATGAATCCCAAATGAACAATGACCCTTGCTGTGGACTATAATTTTTAGATGCATCGAATTTGTGAGGTTTCAAATCTCGCTTTCTTTTCGTGCTGGATTTCAGTTTGTCGTGATGTCATAAAATACTGTGGAACAGGAAATTTTTGCGCAGCAGGAAATTTCCGCTCTACCGTAATCGCGGTTACGATCGACCGAGAAAACTAAATGCCCGTGAAATCTTTCTGAGTGATCTTATTATACTATATGATCCTAAGTATGACCGCAAATAATTGGTGCCGCGAATGAAGGTCGGCTGAGCCATAGAACCGCGAAAATTGAAGTCCGCGAAAATTTCCTGTTCTACAGCTGGTAAATTCTCATTGACTCGTATTGTTAACAATGGGAGTCGTCGATTGAGCAGATCTTTCAACAGTTCTCATAAAATAAATATCACACTCGATCGCCTCGCTTCAAGCTATTCTGCCTGAGAAAGTAAGTCTTTATATAATTTGTATTGAATATTATTCATAGCTGATCTCCCGCCACTCACACATATATATAGAGTCGATCGAAAATCTAAAATGGTTCCGAAATTTTCAGTGGTCCTCTTTAAATTATCGCAAGCGCTATTTTGAACTTAAGATACAGTCTGTGGTAAACATAAAATTACAGTGGAAATAATAGGATTTTAACCAAGAACATTCACAACCCGCGCCATCACACAATCACTTTCAATTTTCAGTATTAAACAATGGCCGACAATTTATTCCAAGCCCCCGCGATCCAGACGCCATCCATCGACAAACTCGAGCGATTGGCGGACAAATTTGGAATTGATATGACCGAAGATGAACTGAAAGACCATCAAAGTATACTAAAATTTTAATTATAATTTATATTATCGAAGCAACTTCATCTTCAAAGCCACAAAATATGATATGTTTATATTTTGCAGAGCACATAAAGAAAAGCCTGGAGTCTTACACTTTCATCAACCAGTCTCCCGACCCTCTTCCACCGGTTAAGTACCCCCGCACCCCCGGGTACCAACCTCCTCAAGATGAGAACAAGCTCAATGCATGGTGAGAATCACCAGTTCACTTAAATGTAGACATGCTGGTTGTCTATACAGGGCTTGGAAGACAGACATTCAAGGCGCATCTGATGGAAAACTCAAAGGGAAGACATTCGCCATCAAGGATAGCATCCCTGTAGCAGGTGTTCCCATGAGGAACGGCACAAACCTCTTGAGGGGCTACATCCCGGAATTCGACGCCACAGTCGTCACGAGAATCCTTGATGCAGGTTCTATAACTAAAGTTTGGTTGTGAGTTTCGTCGAATTTTCGATTTCACAGGAGGTTGTATCAAGGGAAAATCCGTCTGTGAGAATATGTGTGTAAATGGATCCAGTTTCACGTCAGATTCTGGTCCTGTTCTGAATGCTTTTGACCCGGAAAGATCTGCAGGCGGATCTAGTTCTGGATCAGCTGTTCTGGTTGGCGTTTAGGATTCATCAGATGCTATTTTATGTTTAGATGTATTTGATTTCTTTTATAGGTAAAAACAGGAGAAGTTGACATGGCGCTCGGAGCTGATCAGGGCGGATCGATTCGAATGCCAGCGTGCTGGAATGGAATCGTTGGTCTGAAGCCGACTTGGAGTCTTGTGCCATACACTGGCATCTGCATCTTGGAACCCTCGGTCGATCACGTGGGCCCAATGGCCAGAACGGTGGCTGATTGCGCTCTGATGCTCGAGGTTCCTCGAATTGCGTCGTGGTGTGCGTAGCTCTAATGCGGATTTCTTGCACAGGTGCTCGCTGGCTATGACGATGGTTTGGACAGCAGGCAGTTGAAAGGGTACACTCCGCCTGTGTACTCTGAAATGGTATTGCTGCATTTTCACTGTTCATATAATTTGAGCTTTCATGCATCTATTCATTTATAAAATCCCACAAAGCTTCCCATATCTGTGTAGTGCATGTTCTTCCGCCCGCTTGGGTTATATACTCGTAATGATAAATACTTCTTACTGTTAGCTCACTGGACACTTGTCCGGTGTGAAGATCGGCATCTTGGCGGAAGGATTCGTGGACTGTGACCCGGATGTTGAGTCTGTAGTCAGGGAGGCCGCTCGTTCGCTGACCGCAGTCGGGGCTTCTGTTGAAGAAGTGTCCATGCCGCAACATTTGGACGGTTCGTACGTTAATGGTCATTGTTTGACATACATCAACATGTTTATTTACAGGAATCCACATTTGGGATTTAATTTGCTCAGACGGGACATACAGCAATTTCTTCGGAGAGGGAGGTATGAATATTGTGATGGTGATATACATGGTCATATATGTATGCCAATTGCAAAGCATTATGTAAATAATACACTCATATAATAATAATAAGATATGAGTGACCGCAAAACACAGTTATACATTTTAAAGGGCTGACGTTACCATAATACATGCTAAGCAAAATGAGGATTTACATAACAATACAAATAAATATCCTGTGCGAAAGAAGTTTTTGCGTTGTAAAGTGGGTAAAAGGCTCTCCAAACATTATCGCGGAGGAGTTGCCATTTAGCGAACGCGTCATTGGTGGTACAATCTGCATGCTGAGCATTAGAAGAGAGAATGCATGCGAATCCCTATCTTTCGCTGCTTGAGGAAGCTAACGTTTGATTACAAACAGGGTGTTTTAGTTAGAGCGCCCGTTAAATTCAGAAATATGCTCCGTTTGTAGTTGGAGGAGCCTCTTATCATGTATTTCGGACCTTTTGTCGGGTCATTTTATGGCAAATGTCCCCAGAAATATTGCATAATAAGGTCACTTCACAGCGCGCAGTCGTCGCTCGGCGCAGAGCAGCTTAAAGCCGTGAAAAAGCAAGCATGCTTGTTATGAATTTAGGTGGTGATTTCAGATTAGTTCTCTGAAAGTTGATGATATATTGAGGCATGAAAAAGAGGGTTTCTTTGCAAAAAAGAGACATGTATTTATATTATTTGAAACAGCAGAGTAGATCATTCCGCAAATAAATTCTGCAACGTATTCTACAATAGTAAAAAAACTTAAAAAACGAAAAGACAATTATAAATCAATTAAAATTTAAACAGTCCATGACAAGAGGAATCAAATTTGCATGGGAACGAGGGTACAGAAATAATAAGTGTCGAATGCAACGTCTCCAAGTGTGTGCTAAGGGTTCAATATATACATTCTGCAAATTCCATTAAGGGCTACAATAAAAAAAAGTGCAAAAGGACGAAAACAAAAATGCATATGTGTGAAGAACAACGTTTAAATTATGACATAATGATATTCGTTCGTAATATATCTTTAGTAGCTTTGTTTATATTATAACTATTATTATTTAAACCGACACATGAGCCTAAATAAATGGATTGTGGCTTGACAGAAATATGATTATTGCATTGTAAAAGATTTACATTATCATGAGAACCATTATGCACCCACACAAAAAGGAACTTTTAGCGGAATTATATTTGACGTAAAAAATATCCCAAAACTGCGTTTCATTTGATTTAAAAAATGGGTATGTCCCAATATCCCGAGCTTAGATTGTGGAATTGTAAAACTCTGTATACTTTTAGTGTCCTTTTGTAGGCTGTGGTTCAGGAAGCAAAGGATTCTACCCGACGTCTGTGGTGTCGGCATTCCGCAAAGGTCTGCTGACCAACGCCAATGACCTCTCGGTGACCGCAAAGAATGCTGTCCTTCTCGGAGAATGCGTCAGGGTAGGCTTCATCGCAGCATCAACGTTATAGTTTATTTCATGCTTGAAATGCTGTCATAGGAGACCAACGGACTGGAGTTTTATTGCAAAGCCCAAAACATGTGTCGCATTTTGACGCAGCAATACGACAACTTACTTCGCTCGGTGGACATCTTGGTCATGCCGACCATCAAGTTCGTTGCTCCACTTTTACCACAAGAAGGAGCCACCGTTGACGGTGGGTGAATAATGACACCTCGTTCCCCTTAATTAATTAATGCTCACTTACTTGCATTGGGTTGTATTGGTCCTAATTTCCTAAACATATCACTCCATAGACAATAATTATACGCATCATTCATACCACACTAGCCAATAGAACTGATCATATCTCAGCCACGATATCACAGATCAATCAGAACGTGGGTATTCTCCGCCGATATTAGCCGAAATGTCGTCATTATAAGAACCATCAGAGGTGAACGTCCTAATTGTGTCTAATACCTCCTCGATAGTTAGCCATTTTCATCGATGTGTAAGATATAATACAGGATAAGAGGATTTTGTGTCTCATCGAATATGAATCATTCAAATGATTTATTTCCAGAACAACTGTACAATGCTGCGAACATGACGGGCAACACCTGCCAGTTCGATGCAACTGGACATCCTGCGTTGACCATCAATGCTGGGTTCCACCAAGACCTCCCAGTGGGCATGATGATGGTCGGGCGTCACTATGACGACGGCCTCGTTCTCAAGACGGCTCATGCTTTCGAGAAGATCAGGGACAAGAAGTGAACTGTAGAATTAAATGAATCACGATTTCGAATTACGTCTATTTCTCTGAATTTCAGCCCATTCAGCATCAGACTATGACTAATAAAGATGTTTTTGCTAGCTTTCACGTATGGTGCCCGTGTTTTGTTTTTCATTGTGCTATATGAATTTGAATTCCATTGAATGAATGAATTAAGGGCGAAGAATGTTAAGGGTTTAATTTGTCTAAAAAACATTTTGAGATAAGGTTTAATTATCTACAGAATACTTTTCAATCTGCCATGCATGAACGAAATTCTGATGAAAATGCATTTGAATCAATATATATATACTATACCAACAAACTCGAAACTAATGGAAGACTACGAAATCGGAAAGATGGATTATTAATTTTAATATAGTGTTGGAAGTTGAAAGTGT
This sequence comes from Capitella teleta, assembly GCA_000328365.1. NCBI lineage: Eukaryota > Metazoa > Annelida > Polychaeta > Capitellidae > Capitella > Capitella teleta. The sequence continues at coordinate 68,047 of KB310836.1, forward strand.
CTTCCCGATTACTATACTAAATTAATAATTGTGAATGTTATAAAATTAATATAGCTTTGCTATAATTTACGTGAACATATATATAACGTTGAAAGAGATCAAGAGAGAAGTTTTTTTAATGCTTTTATTGCAACGGGAGTAAACGTTTAAACACAATGATGGAATTCGAGCACAACATGAGTAAAATGAAGTAATAATTTTGAAACAAAATTATTTTTAATATTTTTATTTTATCATTTTTATTCTCTTTTTCGCTCGAGTGACAATCAGGAGATTTCTGAACATCAAGAATTGCATCAGGATATCCAATAACACCGAGAAAAAAAATATACATAAATGTGAAATATGTCTCAGGATAATCTTAATCTTAATACCAGATGGGCCCCCGTGCGAACAAGCTCAATTGTAAGCGTGTGATTTGGAAGCCCAAAGATAAAAAATGACAAACAAATGAATTATATGAGTTCTCATTTAATAGCTTCAATGATCGTAACAATCTGCATGTATAATAAATGAGGTCGCTTACCAGGCTTCCTATGAACAGTACTTATCGTTTCCCCGGTCTGATTAAATCAATTACATGTACTAGTTAATTAATTATTATGTTATTAGTTAATTAATTATTAGTTAATTTAATTACATGTATATTTAATTAGGCCTAATTCCTGAATTGACAAGATGACGTCACCGAAGATCTGGCTAGATGTTTCTTGGCTTGTGATGGCATTTATTGCTTATGAGGGCGAATGAGTTCAACTGAATATCGATATAACCAGCATTGGGTGACAATCATCTCTCATAACAAAGCAGATTGCAAACAAATGCTTGACGCTACCAGCCATAAATGTCAATCAAGGCACATTCCGTGATGCATCTCCCATAAAATTTTGAAGAACAAAACATGGTGTTACCCTGAACATATTATGAATATTCCAGTATGCATTTGATTGACAGACCCCATGCGTTTTGTTCGTATATTGAGACATGCAAAGTTCATGTAATCATTGCCATGAATACATCCAACATGACTCATGCATGACGAATGATCAAATGAAGTAATTAAAGAGCAAAGTAAGGTCATCTCAGTGCTCCTCTCTCGTATTAATTGTAATTAATTAATCAGTTTGCAAGTTAGTCCTTGTTCTGAATTCGTGTTTATGAAAAGAGTAATCCAATCAATTGCAAATTGTACTTTTAATTTACATGTATCTATGATGATAGCTTATGAATCACAGGCAAGCTCTGCTCTTCGGATGCAAGTCGCTCGTCAACTATGCAAATGATATACGATTGTGACCAATAATATCTTGTCTGATAAAATAGTGAATTTATTTACCCAAAAAAGAACACATTGAATGAAACGGAGTAAAACCAAAAGTCAAAATATCTGCAGTTAGGCCAGCCACGAAGGGGAAAAGGGCACTGATAACAACAGCAGAAGACTTAAGAGAATTATTGAAACTATTTAGCAGAATAATAAAAACACCAAAGAGGAGAACAACCATTAATCAACAACATACATGTAATGCAAAATGTTGAATACAAAAGCGTTACAAGTACTTGAACAAGTATAATTATCTGGTAAAATATGAGAAGATGGCCAGAAAGTATATGAGAGGAAACTTCTGGATTAGCATCCAAAAACGAGACAAATGATGCAGACGAATGCCTCAATATTCACAGCCAAATAGTCTCTTCGTATGCTGTTATTATAGTTTTATAATGAAATATAATATAATATAATATAATATAATATAACACACAAAGAGGCCACCGGCCGCAAAGTTAAACCAAGCATTGCAGTGAGAGAAAGAAGTAACATTTGGGTCACAGTTTGGCAGTATTCTCCAAGGTGGAATTGTCATCAATTCCACAGCCGCTCCGTTCTCGGCTCCTCAATCTACCAACAGGAGACACGCACTTAATGCACACCCTTCCATCAAACTCCACAAAACAATGCTTCGTCATCCACAGAAGCAATCTCCTTACACAAGGGCAGATGAACATGACTCGTGATTGTACGGTGCTACATATGACGAGTTTTTCCAACATGAAATAAATATCTTTGTCGACCATAACCACGGCCACCGTGTTGGAGAACAATGCAATGAGAAAGTTGATCAGCATTATTGAAACTGCGAATGTGTAAGAAAAATGGATAAGAGCTAAGATTATAGGGGAATGCACTGGAGTGGCTAGACCTAACGAATTCAGCATGACCAAGAAAGACGAATACATTGATGTTATATAATCAGAAAACAGAGGGTTACAAGGAGGCAGTGCAGCAGATTTCATGTACACCATAAAAATATGAGAAAAAGGAAACATAAAAGCAAAGAAAACAACCAAGAAACTCACAAGATCAGCGAGCATGTGGAGGATGATGATGACGAAGACTCCAATCCCAGGAACCATTTGGAGGAAAAACAAAAGTGACCAAGCTGATAGTAAAGTTCCTATAAGTCTAAATACATAGGACATATCAAGTAGAGACAAAGTGTTCTCAACTCCTTGTGCGGTATACGTCAACGAAAGCCCACAGATCAACATTATGACGCAAACAAACTGTGCAGATCGATAGAAGACAATATTTGAAGCCACGAAAAACCTCTCCGATATGGAAGAGAGGATCGAGGGTCTTGCATTCCAGAGAAAAGCCAACAGATCAGAAATATCGAAAATTATTACAAAACTACAAACAGCAAGAGTATATGACATGAGACCCACAAGAGTATTATTAGAGGGTGTGTCCATTAAGCCACACTTGGCAGTATCGTTCATATTACGATACTGCATTGCTAGCACATACTGTTGAGTGAATCCTGAGGCATACAAGTCAAACAGAATGTAACAGATGAAATGCGCAAAACGAAACAAAAACCACAGCACGAGTGGAAATGTGTTGGTCCGTGCTACTGAATGTGACCAGGTCGTCACTGGATCAGAGAGGAACAGTTCCCTTGTCTGTGGAAGTGATGCACTCTTTTTTGACATCATGGCAAGGAGTTTGACGGGGCTGTGGCGAGACCGCTTTGCAGGGCGTCCATTCAGGGCCTCATAGTCACTGCAATCGAACCAGCGATGCAGGCTCATCCCAGTGATTTCTTCCTTCACCAAGTACACTCCCTTCGTCTCAAAGATTGCCTTGGTGAAATGCATAGTCTGCTTCATACAGGAGAGCTCAAGTGGGGGTAAGCTCGTTTGATCTCTGAGGAGGTCCTTCATTCTTTCCGTGCCAACCAATTCAACCATCTGCTTGTAGCTCTCAACGTATCCCTCTTCGTCTTCAGGATTACTACCAGACAGATTAATCATGTCATGCACGACGTTCTCTCCAGACCGGTTGATGAAATTGATGGCTGAAGAGTGGTTCATCAGAAGACGAAGAAGGTTGAAGGATCCATGGCAGACTGCCAATGACGCTGGGCACTCGATTTGAGCACTCTCTTCTGCGACCTCATGAGGGTAGGTGAAGTAACCATTGATGAGATGATCCTTGTTGTGGCCTTCAAGGGCGGTCATTGCAACCGCTGTGTCATTGGCACAGATGGCGTTGAACCACCAAGAGTACTTCTCCAAAGGTAGCAATCGGTCTTCAGCTATCCCACAATTCGATTCTGATAGCTCCCCAACACTCCAGGTCTCTCGGTGCTTCATGTTTTGAAAGCGTGAAGTCAGTAGACAAGGTTATGTCTGTGAATATATTTCATCGTAAGCCTGTTTTGTACTCTGGATATGCTGGTGAGCTAAAAGCATTGCACTTTACGTATACATATTTGCCCTAACGTGTCCTTCCATGCATGCAATTTATGAGGCAAAATCGATGATGGCAACCCAAAATTCAGTCAACACGATGGATGACGGCTGGTGTCCTCGGGCTGATTGATTGATTTGTAACCGGAAAATGACGATTCTGAATTTAGTGAATTGCGGTTTTTTAATCTACAATAATTTAATTGCAATGCATTTATTATGGCCTAAGGGTAGCTAGATCTCGCTTAACATACACCCCTCGCCTCCCCCACACACTCATGTAATCTCCGAAACTTAACTTTGGAGGCCCCTATGGAATCCTCATCTTATAAAACCGTACTCTCTTCTCCAAGGACCACCTAGTCGCATTATTATTGGCATATAGTTGACGTATAAACATGCGAAAGGAAAGCAGCCTTTCTGCAACAAGCTCAAGATTCAAGACCATCTTTACTGCGCGGAGTGTTGTCCGTGCATTAGCGTCCTCGAGTATTGGCTCCTTATAGGTAGATGTTTCTCTTCTTCCAAAATTCACGTTGTGTATTTAAAATGAGCGGAGCAAAATGGCGATACATGAAGGACTCTGCTTGTGTTGTATCCTTGTTTTTACCCTTAAAAATGAGTAAATATTTCCCAGTGCCCTCTCGTAAGTTTATTCATAATCCAAATCAGGTATTAGGGAAGGCGAAATATGGCGAGGTCTTCAACATTTCTGGGCGGTGATTCGTATCAGTAGGAGCAACAGTTATTTCTCCTTTTGCTTTCTTTATTCGCTCTCACAAGCTCTCAATTTGCTGGTCTTTATCTCTCCATAAGTAGACCACTCAGCCACCGTGGCCCAATGGATAAGGCATCGGCCTCCTAAGCCGGGGGGGATTGCGGGTTCGAGTCCCGCCGGTGGTTTATATTTTTATGGGCTGTTCACGTCATGTCATGTGAATACTTTAACGTTCACAATAAATTTCAACATGGATCGGTTATAATATACATGCCTTCACGTTTTACCTGAATATACACATGTAATGTTATTCATACCTCTAATCTTAAAACTTGAGCTGATAACGTTTTGAGCATTACTGCATGGTAATTGTTTTCTGAATATTAGTACATTTTACTAACGCATCTGGACTTTAATAATTAGGTGTTTTTTTTTTCCTGTCACTCGGTTGGTATTTAGGAAGACAATTTTTTTTTTCCTAAAAACAAACCGAGTGACCGGTCGGGTTTTTTTTAGGAAATTTGTTTCTGAAAAAAAAAAAAAAAAAAAAAAAAAAAAACACCTCTATGTCACTCGGTTAGAACCAACCGAGTGACATTTTAGGAAATGTTTTCCAAAAAGAATCAAAACGAAAATCCTGTGTTGCTCGGTTTGTCCTTTTTTTTTGTCCGTGTCAAATTGTGGTCAACCGTTTCTTCGTAACTAACAATCGTTCATCATTCATTTTTCACACATCTATTAAGTATGACAATATCCATGTCCGAAAGAATTTTGTAGGTCAAAGGTCAAAGTTCAAGGTCACAATGACCATAAACAGTTCACAATCACCTCTATCTCATTCATTTTTTTCCATTAAATTGTTTAGTATATCATTATCAATGAAAGTGAGATTATACTTTACGTGCTCAGTTGCATAACTATTGCGTAATACAATGTAGTCGAAAGAGTGAAAATGTGACTCTTCAAACTAATGTAACTTCTTCGTCAAGTAATATATCACGCTGTAATTTTCAGTGATAGTTGATAATATTTTGGTTTTTATCTAATGATAATAGATGTATCAATAAGGTGAATTCGAGGTCAAGGCCGTTATGACAATTTTGAGCTGTTTTCGCCATATAAGGCAAGATTTATGTACATTGCTCATAATTTAACAAAAAGCATTTTCTTTTGTGTCTAATCAATATATTATCAACTATCACTGAGGATTACAGCGTGATATATATATATCAATATATTGATTACAATAATTTATTGCATCATTTTTGGCATGTATATCTGTGAATGTACAAATAGGGCCATAATCTATTTTAGCATATATATCTTGCTTCATGATGATCATTGTTTGAATCAAATCACGTCAATGTATAGATATAATCTGGGCCAAAATTTATTTAGGCTAATTGACAGATATAGATTTGGTGTCAGATCAATTTTATACTTGATATATGACATTAAAGATGGTTAATGCTTAATGGCTAACCATGCGTTTAAATTTAAATCATCTGTCATGCATATCTGCTCTTCTCGAATAATTCAGATTAACTCAAATCCAAGCTATACTTACCTCTGTGCAGTTCGTGATCGCAACCACAGCATATATATAAAGCCGTCTGTAATACTTATAATTTCATATTCGAATGTCGCCTCTAATATTGTAAGTCATCTATTGTATTTACTTCATTACCTCATCTGATTCTTTGTTCACAGTGTGAACCGTTATTAATCATTTGCATCGTGGCAAATAAACGCGTTCACAGCAGAGGCTGGACTTTGTGATCCATCGCCATTCCGGCCATGTTCGGCAACTCGGCGTAAGACGCCGATACACTTATAATAATAAAACGTTATGAATTTCTTTTCCGAGTGCAATATTATCTCAAATTAATTCCTCATTTGGTGCGATTCCTTCTTCCTTCTTCTAATTACTCCCCAAAACTTTCCTGTTCCCGTCTCTGGTTGATTTCTTGTTATCTTTTCACACTATATACCGATACTAATTTAAAAGTTTCAATCGGGGTCGGCCCTAGCTCATTCGTTATTTGAGCTACCCGAGTTCGAATCCCATCCCGTTAAAAAAAATTTTTCATTATCTTAACATTTTTTTTTTCTTAAATTTTCTTGTCATTTCTGAAAATTTGGAAAATTGTTCATTATATTTGTCAGTGTAGAGCCGATAATCATTTTTAGACGACACTTTACACGAAAAGGTACGTTATATTTGTGGACCGTGTTCGCGTTAACTTCTTCGATATTATTTAATAAAAGCACAAACTGCACTATAAACTATTTGACTAAACTTTACTATCTCTGATTAGTCTGATTTACGCATTCACATCAAACAGAAGCCTCCTTATAAGTCACTCCTTAATTCTTTCCTTCGTGACGCCACTCGAGATGTTGAACGCAGAGGTGCGGCAAGCAAAGAAAAAGCAATTGAACGCCTTCGTCACGTTTTAAATACATAATACATAATACTATCATAGTAAAATATTGATAAAACTAAAACAAGAAATCAATGAGAGACGTGAACCGGATTTTTTTGGGGAGTAATTGGAAGACGTAAGAAGAAGGAAATGAACCAAATGAGGAATTAATTTGTGATTATATTACACTTAGAAAGACAATCATAATATTTTACTTATTATAAGCATTAACAATATTCAATTTCATTTAACTTGTAAAATATTGATCTGACACCAAATATGTCTATTTTAAAGATGTGACATTGATGTAATTTGGTTTCAAAACTAATCATTGTGAAAACAGATATACTATTATAGGCAAAATTAGGTTATGACCATATTTCGACATTCACAGATTGTGACATAAAAAAGGCGCAATGAATTATTGTTATAGATTGACCAGACACTGTGAGCTTTGTGTTAAATTAACGGTAATCTATGGATATATAATGCCTTATATTGCGAGAAAAGGGAATAATGTCATAACGACCTTGACCTTGGAATGACATAATGAATATTATATTCACATAGAACAATAATATTATCAACTATCACTGAGGATTACAGCGTGATATCGTGCTTGACAAAAAAGCTTCATTAGTTTGAAAAACCACGTTATCATAATTTTGACTGTTGCGCAATATTGATGCTTTTGAGCATACAAAGTACCAAGCTCAATTTCACTGAGAATGATGCATTAATTGAACAGAGAGACAATCAAACATGCCACCTGTTCACGTGGTCATTGTGACCTTGACCTTTGGCTTACAAAATACTTTCGGACACGGATATTGACAGACTTGATGCGAGTTGATGGACGTAAGAAAAATGAACGATGACACATTGTTAATTACAGAGAAACGATTGAACAAAAAGTGTACACGGACATCGATACATACATACAAGTATTGAATGAAATAGGGGTAATCAAACTTGTCACCTATTTATGGTCATTGTGACCTTGCCCTTTGACCTTTGACCTAAATGCATTATTCTTGGTTAATGTGATTATCAAGAATAAGCTTTGTTCTATGAGTTGTGATTCTCCATTATTATCGAATCGATGTTTGAATAATCACGTGGTGTGCCACGTGGTCTTACTACAAGGAAGCAAGACTTTAGTTCAAGCATGGAGATTACGGATTTGCGTGAATTCTTATCAGTAATGGGCATGGTGAGGGTAATAAAACGATAAGAAACATTCCCTCTCTTTGGTTGCAACTCGATAGTGATGTCATCAACTGTCCACAGTAGGGCTGTGTGATGATATCGAATCGAATCAAAATATTGAAACGCATCGGTTTGTGTCGATTCTGCTGCACTTTCGGTTCAATGCACCGACACTTGGCCACCTGAGCTATCATCCTCATCTATAGGTTTCAAAGAAGTCTGTGTAGGGCTCGAAATAAGAGTCTGAAATGCCGAATAAAAATGACGAGTAGAAATATCCAGAATGGTCGCCAGATTACGAGGGAAAATTTACTAGTAGCCCTCCATATAAATTGTAAATGGCAGATTTTGTTGATCAACTCGAAGCAATGTACGTTTTTGTTCGATCCCCATTTAAGCCCTGTGAGCCCTTGCAGGCATTTAATGTCGTGACATGCGGGCATATGGTGGTTAGAAGTAGATGGCATCATATTGAAGCCAGATCAGACGGATTATTCTTTGTGTTACCGTTGTTTTTACTGCACATTCAAAAGTTTTTCCAAGTCGCGTTTGAGCTCTTGATTTTTATATGTGAGTAATATTACATTGTCTGAATACTATAGCAGTAGAGGATGGCTTTATGAATCGTGGTTTCCATCCATTCGCTAGCATGACATTATTTTGGAGTCGGAGGTTGATCTCAACCCCTGCTCCAAGGCGTTAAGCAATGGTGTTGAGGAACCGACTTTAATTAGTGTACACTGATGTTTCATGCATGTATATGAGGACTCAATCAGAAGGTGAAGGGAGTACTTCCTTCTCCGGTGAGCACCATTATATTAATAAATATTCAAATATAAACAATAGTTTATTACCTAAGACTCCAAAAGGATGTTCTGTACCACGGAATAATTTGATTTTGAGGTGCTTGGAAAAAAAGTACAGAACAAGTGACAATCTTCCAAGTATATGTGACCCCTGACCCCTCGCGCCCAATTCGCATTGACGGATTTTTAATGGTATATACAAATTCATTCGGTTTGATGCAATAATTATCTAAATCGGAGAAGTAGTTCAAAAGATTTACACGTAATCGAAGATGAGAAATTCGCGTTATAAGGTTGGCAAAGATTCAAAATGGTTCAGTATCAGTATTCCGTATCGATATAATTTTTTTTTTTCGATGCACAGGCCTAATTATGCATGCATATAAAATGGGGATCGGCAAATTTTCGTTGTTTTTACTTTTCCACAGTGCAGCTGTTAGAATGGCGCGAATAAGGACGACAGGGATCTTGCTACCGTTGTGTCTAACACTGTGTTTTTGCATTGGTGTTGTGCTCGTGTTGTACCTGCAGACTATAGGACACATCGACCTTGTGACCAGCACAGTCTCAACCCCGCGTGCTACTCAACCGAGGAGCTTTAATGACATACAAGCTTCTTCTCGGACTTCACCGATTCCAAATGCTGCGTTTGACTTGCAGGAAGCGCTGTCTTTTCTTCCGTATGGCAATCGTCAGTGCACCAAACTGGCGGACTTCGCGTGGCCAGTGCGATACCAAGAAGCGGTCGAGGCCCACAAGGAAGCTCTCAATAAAACTCTGGAGGGAGGCGTTCGGTTGGAGGGTCATTCTGGCCAATTTCAAGAACAACAAATGGTTTACGTCAAATTAGCGCAGTTGTCATTTGTGCAAACAATCTGCGAAACTGGCTTCAATGCAGGCCACAGCACACTCATCTGGCTGGCATCCAAGAATAGCACGAAGGTGTTCTCCTTTGATCTGGGCAATCACGAATATGCCAAGAAGATGGCGGAACACCTGCAGAGCAAGTATCCCGGACGCCTCACCGTCACCTGGGGAGATTCAACGAAGACGCTTCCAGAGTTCAGGAAGGGTCACCCGGAGGTCAAATGTGACCTACTTATTGTCGATGGTGGCCACACTGTTCCGGTTGCGACGGCTGACTTCGAGAACCTTCGCGAAATGGCGAACGCTGGAAATATCGTGGTTTTCGATGATTACCCGACGAAGGAGGGCAACGGGAAGGTGTTGGCGCCTGTTTGGGATACGCAGGTTCGAAGCGGAACTCTCGCTGAGCAGTATGCTTGTGAGAGAAATGTGTGGAGGGGTTTTGCATTGGGGCACTTTTTGTTTCTAAAGTGAGTCTGATTATAGAGGTCGACGCAGCCATCATTTTGTTCTTGTGAGCTCGTGTAGCGACGGCATGCGATATCACCTCAAAGCGTGTTATAATATTATAGCCATTCGGCAGATTCACCCGATTGGTGTACGTGCATGTGTATGTGTCGACATTTTTGAGAATTGTTTTTTTTTTTTAATTGAATTGATTTGAATTTGAATTGAATTGTTTTCTTGAAAAAGTTAAAAAAAAGTCCTATGCTGCATATTTCGTTTGTTGGTTCTTTTGTTAGGAAATGTTTTTTTTTTTTTTTTCCTGTCACTCAGCTTTTTTTTTTTAACAGTTCTAATTTAAAAGGAGATCTATTTTGTTTAGGTTTTTTTCGTGTCCGAAAGCACTAGGTCCTGCGTCATTGTCTAGCGAGCAGACGACGGCCACACCACCTTTCGGTCGATGTTACATAATGGCTCCTGCGTCTCTTCAGCCTGAAGCGACGCAGAAGCCAGCCGAAGGGAGTGACACGGCTTGGACAATTATGGTCACGATGACCATAAACAAATGACAAGTTTGATTGCCTCTATCTCATTCAATAATGGTGATAACATTCTCATTTTCCCCCCGTTAAATTGGTCAATGCGTCGTTTTCAAAGAGAGTAATTTGCATGTTCAATACGTAGCATCATTATTGTGTAATAGTTGAAATTGTGAAAATGTGATTTTTCAAACGAATGTCAATCATGATATCACGCTGTAAATTTGAGTGATAGTTGATCATATTATTGTTCTAATCATTTTCAATTATGTCATTTCAAGGTCAAGGTCGTTATGACATTTTTTTCCCCTTCTTCGCCATATAAGGCATGATATCCATACATAAGTTAATTTAACACAAAGCATTGCCCTTAGTGTCTGGTCGATCTATAACAATATTATATATTTCATTGCGCACTTTCTTGTGTGGCTATCTGAGAATGTCCAAATATGGTCATGACCTAATTTAGCCTATATCTTGATTCATGATGGTTAGTTTTGAAATCAAATTACATCAAAGTGTAGATATAATATAGGCCAGTATTTTTTAATTGACATATTTGGTGTCAGATCAAAATTTTACAAGATATACGAAATTAAAGATTGTTGGTGCTTTTAATAATAAAACGTTATGAATTTCTTTCCGAGTGCATTATTATCTCAAATTAATTCCTCATTTGGTTTGATTCCTTCTTCTTTCTTTCTTTCTCTAATTACCAGAAAAATTTCCTGTTCATGTTTCTGACTGATTTCTTGTTTTTGTTTCACTTTTGTGTCCACTGCAAATGAACGAAGGTAAATAGTAAAAACAAACAACAAAATGTTAAATAATGAATAAAAGTTTAAATCGTAAAACAATACAAATGTTTTGATATTTTTTTTTTGCTTTCAGAGATTCATTGAACAAAAGTGACAAGAAAACAGTGCAATAAAAATTGAAGAAATAATATAAAAAGAGTAAAAATCATCTTTGGCAGACGTTAGCATATATTTATAATATCGCAGCAAAGAACAAATTAAATCATTCAAAAAGCAAATTGCACAATCCTACATTGAAAAGAAGCATAATAATATCATGAAGGCAAATCAATTTAGTTTTTGATCTTGAAAAAATCAGCAAGAAATTTATGCATAATACTGATCAATGAACAATTACATAGCACCCATTAAACACTTGGTCCCAGCCTCCTCTCAACTTCTCACGAATTTATTTCTTCAGCATTTCCGGTTTCATTTGTTTGACGTTTTGCTCATTCTGCTGATGCATCACGTTCAGTTGTCCTTCGTCCAATTTCTGCTGATGCTCAAAGACGAGCAGCGCCAACTGAGAACGACTCGCTAAACCCTCGGCTCTCCTTGCCAGGCACTCAGCGTACTCTTCATCTGTTGGTGTGGGGAGACACTCAATCAGGTGAAAGTGCAGTTTGAGCGCTGGTTCAATTGCGCGGAAGATGTGCACGTGGTGGAATTTGAGGAACATGGTGAAGAGATCGCCGTCCACTCCAGTAGAGATCATCTGCTTGCGGGCGTAGATGTAATCAGCGTTGTAAAAAGACGCGATGGCGTAATTATGCAGCTCAAAACGACCGACTCCGCGTTTGATATCAATTGTGGTTGGGTAGGGTTTCTCAGAGAATATTAGATTGGGTTTAAATTGGCGGAAACCGATGGGAAAGAACACCTGCCATTCCAGGACAACGTTCATGCGAACACGATTCAAGAACTCGATCGATAGAATCATCCCAGGGGAGCAGAGTAGGATGAGCGAATCTGGAGAAAACTTGCGAGCTGCCATGTCAAGGACAGTGTACTGTGAGGGCTGAGCGCTTCTCAGTGACGACCATGAAATCTTAGCCCCGTTGCGATACTTGTTCTCGTAAAACGTGATCATCGATTTCAAGACGGAGAAAACATCATCGCTGGATGTGTCGTCCTCGTAAATGAAGATCACAAACAGATAGGCGTTATCACCGGACTCTAAGCAGATGTGAGCGAACGAGTCAATGATTGCCATGACACCTTCACGATCTTTCACCGTCACAGGAATCACGATGTTAACGCGAGTGTTCTCCGTCACAAACGGCATCGGGATAATCTCGACCGCTTCGAGGGGGCGCATCAAATAAACCCGACGCTGAACCGTGGAATGAGAGACTTTATCCCACAGCAGAAGATCTAAAACGTAGTCCATTCCACGGGTAGCATCAAATCTTCGATAACCGTTGATGAGAGTCTTGTGTTGATATCTTTGTCTGTGATCCCCATTCAACCGATCAACCGCCGTCTTTATGATATCGTTGACGTCTTCTTTATTTACACCTGGCAAAAATAATCAATGCTAACACATTAGTTGCTCAGGTTACATTTACCTGTGAGCGGTTTAGTGTTGACGATATCACTGTGAAGATACAGGTCAGTTTCAGTGAAGAACTCCCAAGATATAACATCGAATCGTGTTCGAGGAGACAGCGGAGGGTCGATGCCTGAGGAGAGCGAATGAGAGGTTTGTTGCAGCTCTTGAAGTCTGCTTACCAATAGGCCACGACATGGAAGTGTTGGCGTCTGGAGATTTTGGAGAAATGTCGAAGATTTCTTGATGCACTTTCTGCAGTTTGTCTTCTAATGCTTTCAATTCTTCCTCACAGAAAAATCTGCGGAGAAAATAGATTAAGCAAGGGATTCAGAAGAGGAGTCTGGTTGATTGACAACCTGTGCAGGCGAAGGATGTCAAGGTCGTTTGTCAGATCCCCGACTGCGTGGATATCCAGAAGGTATTTCATTTGGCTGAGCTGCTCATGGTCACGTGAATATTGAACGTCTGTGACGCTGGAATACCTGTGCCCCTAAGATTCAAATGCAATCATGCAAAAGACTTTGACGAACAATTTATGACCTCACCGAGGAATAGGATGAACAGCGTAGTTGAGTGGCGTAGTTAATGCATTTGCCCAGATTAACGCTGTCGGAATGCGAGGGAAGAGCGCTGCGTATGCACCAATCAAGGTGATTCACGACACGTTTGATAACCGGCTGAAAATGGAGGTAGAATAGAAGCCAGGATGGTGAGGGATGAGCGATACCTGAGATAGCAGAATTCCGTGCTTAACGTCGCAATACGCCGCTTGCCCTTCTGCAGGTTTTCCCAGGAGAACTGAGATGTCTGCACTCATGTCCTGCACATCTCTTTGTAACTTAGATCCATGTACATATGTTTTATCGTACGCAAAATAAAACCAGTCGTAAACGTTGGCGTAGTGATCGGAGATGTACTTCAACATGTGGAACGGCATCAGGTGTTTCTTCTCATCTGAGAATATCACCATCGACATCGCTGGGGGCAGATTTGCCCCTCGAGAATCGAGAAAGAAGATCAGCTTTGAAACGTATTCGCTGAGCGTCTTGTTAATAGCAACTCCGTACGTCTCAATGCTGGTCTTCGTGGACAACACCCCAGCGAAAAGCTTCTCCCGGATTCCAAGTTCAGTGGAGATGTAGCGAGAGCGTCTGACTTTGACGTAATCAGATTGGCCTTTGGAGCCAGTTGGTTCAAACTCCCTGCGTTCCGGTTCAAACTCATCACTCGTGAATTTCTCAATGTAGGCCTCGTCAGGGAACGCGCTGCTTTTAACATGCTGCAGTTTCCCTGGGTTGGATGGAGTTGATGACTCTGAAAGTGAACGCCTCTGACTGGGGTTCTCACTGGGGAGGGTGGTTAGCTTCTGCGTGGGGGGGCTCGCTTGGTGGCCGGATGGGAAGTGACATTTCTCCTCGAGAAAGGGAACTAGAATCAGACTGAGGGCGATTCCGAGGCACAAACCCATCAGAACTGGCATTGAAGTCTTCGAATACATCAGAAATGTCCGTGTAATCATCTTCACAAAGGTAAAAGGATCGAAGAAAACGAAGAAAACTTTTAGTTATTTCCGAGATGCACTGCTGGCAATGTAAACAGGAAATGTAACGTTATCAGGAATGTTCAGCGGACATGTAAATGTTATGTTGAAACTTTTGTTTCACATTAGGCAAACAATTGTAAGTCACAATTTAGTTATAGAATTTGTAAATTTATTTTTTATACTCACTTGCTTTTCAGACTGTCACGTGAAACTTTGTAGTTATGCCTTGGCAAGCCTAAACCTTAAGACTTAGGCGGGGAAAAAAACGTTCTTTTTTTCTGAACACATGTAAACGTTAGGCCTGTGATCATAATGTGATTATGCGTTATGATGTAGAATTTATTCGGGTGCTCCCACGAGAACAGGACGCTGGAGATTGACCCCCGTATACCTCGTTTTTTAATCCTGCATATACTACCATAGACAGTATGGTGCATAACGCTAGTTGAGCAGAACAGTACTTGGTATTCACTGCCCAGGTTGCGCTTGACATGCTCATTTCATTCGATTCGGTACAATGGCCCTAAAATTTGGAATTCACCCTTGAGAAACAAAATTTTAATACTTCCCGACGACGAATCCATTTCCAGAATTAAAAAAAAACTTAAAACGTAAATTCCTTTCAAATATTGAGTCCTGACTTCTAACCTTCTATTCTCCTCTCCTACCTGCCAACTCTCTTTCTCTCTTCCTTCTCCTCCCATCTCTTTCTGGGGTTTTTTTTTTTTTTTTTAATCATCCATTCTTCTTTTCTATATTATAATTTGACTTGTTTGGCATTCAGATTTATAAACACATTAAGAAAATTACAACTGTAATAGTACATACATGAGGGTCCATACTCCATCTGGGGTCTGCCCTTTTTGGCCAATTTATATTTAATTATCTGTAAAAGTTATCAAATTTGTATCTACTTATTATGGTTTGGTGCTAATAAACTCCTTTTGACTTTGACTTTGAAAAAAGTACCCTCCTCAACGAAGAATTATAACAACTAACTAGGGCTGTTCCGGCCCCGGGGCCCATGCATGGCCTAAGGGGCAATCCTTTGAATGTGCTCCATTCATGAATAAATATATTTACATGTATCTATATATCTATCTAACTACGATTTTTCTCAATCACAACGCTAGTGGGACACTAGTTGTTCGATGAGCATCATATGATCTGGAACTTTGCAATCGGAAATCCAATTAAACGCTTTATGGATAGACAAACCTGTCATAATTTTTTTTTCTTTTGATTGTCAAAGCAAAACTCAATGCAAACACAGTCACGTGTGCCTTAATTTCTAGCAGTAAAATTATATTTAAAGATGCCAGCACTGGTTATGTGTATACTTAGCTGTATCGTACGTAGGCCTCCTATATAAGCTTTAAGTATGTAACCCAGTGGCGTGATGGCGTTGACCATGCATACTGGTTCTGGAGTTCATCAGCTAACAATCTACGCGTATCTGCTACGTGTTGTGACAGAAAATAGGAAGATCCGCCTTTTGAATCAAACTCACACTTCATTGCTGTATCAATTTTCCTTCGCGAAAATCAGGCGAAACAATGGGGCTTGCTCTTTACATACTCCTTCAAAACTTAATTCATACCATATACATGTTTAGCCACAACTGGAAAGAGGAAAATCATTAGAAATTTATGATATTCTTTCCCCGCTCCGTTTCTACGTGTTATAATCCTAAATAATTATGGGACTATAAAATCCGGTTGTTATTGGCCTATCACTAATTTCACCATCTCCCTACCGCAAAGGTCATATTATGCATTTATCGATTGCATTGTATACTGGAGCCTGGAAGTTCAGGCCTTTACAACCAGTATCACCGAAACATGGTGGACGTGCGGCAGCTCACGATCCTTCAACAATCAAGTGGAAAGAATCAACCAATTATCAGTGTTTTAGATTTCTATATATTAAATCAGAATGATTGATTTTCATTTGCAGTCGCTTCCTCGACGGCTAAATGTTTAATTTATTCAATCCATTGCCTCTTTGTCTATTTTTCTAACCTTATTGCATTGACGTGTGTCAAAATTTGTCGGTTTAACATGACTGTGAATCAAAGGGCTTTCTATTGGTGGAGAACATTTAACAGTAAATACGTATGGGACTCAATTTTCAACCATGAAGACGATGGGTACCACACTTGTCTGTCTGTTTAGCCTTTTGGTTTGTAAGTTCTCCCGTATTCATTTGGCATTTTATATATAACTATAATATATATCATTATATATCATAATATAATTATGATTCTTTCTTCAGACGTAACTAATGCTTTGCCTGATGACTGTTTTTGGGTGAACCTCAGAGACCAACGACTGAAAGCCTGGAACAATGTAACCGTTAAATCAGGAACCATAGAAACATGCCAATTACGGTGTGAAACTTACAAGAGGTTCAAGTGTCGTTCCGTTGATTTTTATCCAAACAAGAAGAAATGCTTCCTCTCGGGAGGCGACCGAGCTGACTCGTACCTTTCCGATTATAAAAACTGCCAATACAGCGAGATACAATGCAAGGAAGGTAAGTCCATATGCATGGCAAGCCAATTGATTTCATTACGTAATACTTCTGTCATAGAGTGGCGCAATCGTAGTGCTTGCACCTTGGTGGGACCCGTTCATCGAAAATCCTTGGATGGGCCTACACTGGAGTCCAGTATTCGTCCTGGTGGCACAGTCAAGAAATGCGAAGCAGCATGTCGTCGAGAGCAAAGATTCTTCTGCGCCTCATTCGACTTCAGAAGGACTACTGGGGTGTGCACACTGAAACAACTCGACTCAAAAATGGAACGATTGTCTGAGATCTGGTCTTCCGACTACTACGAGCTCAATTGCAATCCAGGCGTCGACCCCATGAATTGGAAGCCCTCTGAATTCGTTGGTTGGTGACACTGTGTACATGGCAAATATTTAGCCTTCAAATTATAGCCCTGCATGAATACTGGTCTCACTATGCTGCTCTTAAATTAAAAGTTTAATCGTAGACAATCGAAATTCATGCATTGACAAAAATGCCATGTCGAGTTGGAAATTGGGTTTTGTTTGATCGATCTGATGCCTTAATCTATATACATGTATATATTTTATTAAACGCAGGTACACCAGACCGCCAGTTATGTCCGATTAGAGGTCCCGTGGTTGGATATACAGGTGGAATATTACAGAGCATGCATAAAGTTGCTAACTTTGCCGAATGTGAAAAGAAATTCATCGTGCTGACAAAATTTTCCAGAAGAATGAAAGCATTCAGCTACGATCCAGAGAGACGTAAGTGTCACACTCACATGGATGGTTGCAAAGAAAGACCGTTGCTGGCTTTAAAGGGCTTCAACTATTACGAAAAAAGCTGCTCTGGTAATATGATATGAACCAACACTCGTAAAATGTGTGCATTTGGTTTCTGTGTTTTCAGAGGATCTTCTCAATCAATGCCTTCAGTTAGCTGTCTGAAGCTGATTTTGGTGCCTTGAGAAATAAAGATCTCAAATTTGACATAATTGTCTCTCTTCTTCTTGAGGGCATTCGAAATTCTATGATTTATTGATAGATGTAACCACACAATAACCCAGATAAAAATATATAACGACACTAATCATCATTCAAATATGATAATTTATTTATTTATTTATTTATTTATTTATTTATTTATTTATTTATTTATTTATTTATTTATTTATTTATTTATTTATTTATTTATTTATTTATTTATTTATTTATTTATTTATTTATTTATTTATTTATTTATTTATTTATTTATTTATTTATTTATTTATTTATTTATTTATTTATTTATTTATTTATTTATTTATTTATTTATTTATTTTTCTTAACTGTTTCCTTGTTTTATTTTCCTTTTAATTATGTTCTGTTTTTCTTGTTCCCTCACATATCAAAAATTGCAAAAGATTATTTGTGAATAAAATGCTATATCTACATAATTATTGTTTAAAATTTATTACATAATTATTGTTTGGTCCATTTTTCAACGACAAGAGAATCGTGTGTGATGTGCTTTGCTGTTGAAGGGAAGTTACCGTGTAGTTTACATCGAGGGTCTTACACTTAAATTACTCTAACTCTAGCAGGCGCAAACGAAACGCATAAACGACATAATCATTATATACACACAAAATTACACGTTGCAGGGAACGGTGGCCAAGCATCCTCTTTACTTTTATCGATACGTGAGTCAGAGAACTGGGAATATCTGACCACGAAAAGCAAACATTGTTATTTTGACCCCTTGTCAATTGTTCCTCCAATTAAACCAGGTTAGCTCCATTTGTATTCTTTGAAATTTCAGGAATATGTGCGCAAGTGGATTAACATATTTTACACCTAATTAACATGTCTTATAGTTAATTATTAATTAAGCCTTGCTGACTTGCAAACATATACATATTACATGTATACTGATAAACATTCACCCTGGCAATTTTACGTGTCTAGCCTGGGATGTGTGCATACAACTAGTATTAACCTAAATCAGACAGTGATCAGGTGAAAGCGTTGACATCTATCGCCTATTGGCCTAGGTTTGAATTAATTTCTAAACTCACTACTTAATTAGTGTACGATACGATACTACGAGTCACTCGGAGCACGTAACTGTTTTTGAAGTACGTGTACGGGAATAATCAAACAATGGGAAGATTAGCAATCATAAATGTTGAGTCAAATTTAAGGCAAGAATCACAAATATCAGAGAATCGAGAACGCCACTATTGCCCACTAATCTGTTCTTTTGGTTGCAACGTACTGCTTGTGTTGATTTTGACAGTAGCCACTTGGTTTCTAACCACCCAGAATAGTAGTCAACCATTATGAGAGTAATGAGGTTCTTCTTATATTTCGTCAATATCGGCTTTTGTCATGAACGTTCAGGTAATTTGGATGGAATCCGAAGTTATTTTCTGTGAGTGTACTAGTAGTCGCATAATCAGGCCGCTATGATTACTGTAATCATAACGCACCCGTTCGGCAAAGTTCGGACGTGTTCGGCAATCGTCGTCGTGGATCAGATGAACTTCCGATTGTCATTCGCACACGTTTGTTGGTAAACAAAGCTGAAAACCATGTATTATCTCCACGATTCCTGAATTGACGTTTGTTTCCACTTATCGTGAGTATAGACGTGTTTTGTGTGAATCCCAGCATGGCATATAACTCCATAAATGGCTGCTCTTCTCGGATTTCTAACATTTTTAATTTTATGCTGGGATATCGTGTCACCGCAGCAATTATTTCCAGCTGGCACTTCTGACTTCTCAGTTATTGACTCATTGACATAATCTGATAATACTATATCAGATATATCTTATACACAAATACAGCCTCAGGTTCAGGCTCTAGGTAGTCTCGTCCCAAGACTCCTATTGCTATAATTAAGGCATAATCGAATATAGATTATAGAATTAACCTGAGGTTACATAATCACACTTTGCATTAGCCTATAGGCTTAGCTGTTAGCTGGTTAGTAGCACAGATTCTCGGGCGAGGTCTGTATACCTCATTGGACTCGCTGTAGTATGTCAGCTAGCTGGTTAGCACAGATAAATGGGGCGAGGTTTGCCTTCCTCTGGCCTCTGGGTCTCGCTGTAGTATGTCAGCTAACTTTGCATGCATATATTGCCTGATGACCGTGAAAGGCGCGAAGCCGTGAAATATTTACCCGAATCATCACCGAATGAAAATCATTTCAATTATTAATATTAATTTATTACGATTATTATCATTATTATTTGGCGATTGAATCATGAACACACAAGAGACGAAGCGATCTTTTAGTCCGTTAATTTTGCCAAATGGATTTGTGAGATTTCGATGTGATAGGACCAGTTAAAATGCTGTTTGCCTGTTCATTAATTCTCCAAAATATAGAGCTACTAATGGATCCTAACCCAATAAATATTATTTTCTTCATAATTCACATCATTAGTCATGACAGTTTGTTCTTCTGTTTAGAGTTTATAAGTTTGTGATAGGCTTATAGAGTATCCATTGTTGATTCTCATCTGTTGTTGTACGTCGGTTCAAGCACTCCACGACCCCAGTGAGAAACCCCAGTGCTTGCACACAAGTGAGCTAACAGATTGACACAGATGGTCAAATTGATGCAGGAGTGAATATATTTTGATATTTGGATTCATGGCTATTTTCATATGACATGTATTATGGAATATACTATAGCCTTTATAACATTTGTCAATTAAGTCACTCGAGTACAAAGACTAATTACATTTAAGCCATTCATTGTGTTTGAGTCTCCCGATACCATCTACTTATTCTACAAGCATACTATTTGACTATATCTTTGCTACCGATGCTGCGTGCCTCGTCCTGACTCTTCTCCGCGGCAACTCTGATGGCAACAGCTCTTTAAACCGAATCTTCACAAGTCCGAATTCGCAAGGGTGATGATTATAGGAACTTAGCGGGCTTTGCGTACTTAGCGCTAGTCTTACAGTGTAAGATAGGTATAGGATGGGATCGGCTCACAAGTCCGAATTCCCGCAAGTCCGAATTCACAAAGGTTATGGTTAGGGTTAGGGACTTACTTTTAATTTTACTTTTATGCTTTTTGTTCTTGTGAGCATTTAGACTTGTGAGCATTCGGCCTTTCGATCCCATCCCAGCTCTGATCACCAACACTCTCACTTCTCTGAGTTCTCTCTCCTTCATTTTTGCTAACACTGGGTTTCAATCTGCATGGTTAGATTACCAGAAGATCGGCCCCACAGCTCCACTACTGACTATATCCGAGTTCATCCCCACTCTTATTTTCGATATACACATTCATATACGCAATATGTAAACTGAACTGCTGTTGCGCAGATCGTCTACATACAAAAACCTATGTTGTCTTCGTGAGAGAGTACTTTTCGTGCCACCCCTGACTTCACGCTCAGCTCATGAATATTTATGAGCTTGTATTTGGATGTCGTTTACGCTGCGTCGCGTGCACGCACAAATGTCGGAATAGCAAGATTCGAAATCTGAGGCGTTTTGTAATTAGTTGGTGGTAAAAAGTTGGAACCAAATGAGGATAATGCTACCTGCTTAATTATGATTTCAGTGCGTATAAAAGTCTCAAGCAGAAGCTGTATTCCTTTAACCTCTGATTCCCACGTGAGGTGAAGCGATTGCCTGATCAGTTCAAAGCTGTTCACTGATGCATCTCCTATTCAATACACCAAAAACACACGAACACATCGCAAATATACTAAGCTGTTTAGAATGCTTTGAAAGCCGTTCCTGCTTATTTAATACTCCATTGACATGTATTATATACTATGAAGGCAAGCCCTGGGTATTGTGGAATGAGCTTACTGTTGGAACACTTACTAAATCTGGATTTTTAAAATGGATACGTTTCTGATTGTTGGTGAAACTTTGAGGAATATGACGGTAATTAGATGGGCTTTAATTATATCTTGTTAATTGCTGTTTCAAAGGTATTTGTTAGTTTATTTTGTGAAATATATGATCAATAATTTGGTTAAATTCACAGAATAATATCAACTATACCCATATGAGATTTAATGAGACACTTAAAGATATAAAGTTATCAAAAGTTACCCACGGGTAAATGAGTTTGGGCTATTAAGAATGAAGGGATATTTACAGTAGATATAGAGCTTTTCTAGGTATGGAAGTTTGACATCTGGTTACGATATTCAATGTAGGGGAGTATGGAGGGACTTGTGGATTCGAAATGACTTCAACGTCAGGAGCGATTCGACTTATGGACTCGACTTGAGTTTCAGATATAGAGATTACTTTGGATTGTTTACTTGAAATTGATTTTAGATCATTCAACATGACCATTATGCCAATCACAAGTGATGCCGAGGAGCAATGTCCTCAATGTTTCCTCTTTGATCGCACAAAAACCTCCAAATTGTAAGGATTCAAATGCGCCCGCCTCAAAGGAAAATACACGACATGCCTGTGCCATCTGTCACAGCCTCTGCAACCTCTTCCTCCTCCCCTCACTGTTTGAATTATTCACGAAATGTGATGCATAATGAGGAGTATTGGGGAATAAGGTACGCTGTGATTGTGCATTTTGAATTTCATCTGACTCAACTGGCTGATAACCCTTTATATCTCATGTCAACCATTAGGTGTAATTTTTATTTGGGATATTTATATTTTGTGCAAGGAAAGTATTGCTTTCTATATATCAAAATATATCTTATCAACCATTATGTATAATGCAGAGTGGGCCATGGATATCAAAAACAAAACATTTAATTTTGCTAAAATTGACCAATTATCCTGAGAATAACCACTTAGTATGACTAACTAACTTATTCTGCGCTGTTTTATGCAAAGACATTAATAATAAAGTCAATTTTGGACGAGGGAGGAGAATTTAAATGCCAATGGTGAGTGATCGCAAAGAGAGCTAAATCAGATCCCTGAACGAGCATTAAGCAATGTCAACTGTTGCATGGCCCTTCAATACGAATTATCAGCTTTGTTTTAATTTAAAATAATAAACATTTGTGCTATAATAAAAAAAAAACAACAGCATTCTCTAACAAAAGAACAGAGTGATTTCCTTATTCAGCCAATGAAGCCTATCCATGGTCCGTGAAATATTGCCAAATGTTGGGTGCAGTCTTTTGATTTAGATTTTTTTCGGCATCTGATGAAATTGGAATAGAAATGATAGGAATGGCAGCATGGAATGTAGACTAACCATACCAAGTATTTATTTCCATTATCTTTGTTTGGTTTTCACACAACGATTTGTTCTTGAAGCAGCACAATGCCATTGAAAAGCATTGAAATCGTTAACATTGAGTAGACTACTTTTGGCCCACTCTGTATATAGCAATATATATTACAAATCAATATGTATTTTATGTTATGATTTATGGACAGTATTGCGAGTGAACCCAGAATTGAAACCAGTTCAAGTTGAAACAAATGAAGTTGATTAATATTTTCCATAATGACCTCACTTGACATAATGTCGCCTCCTGTTCAATTCTTTAGAGAATTTGAAATAATATTTCAATTATAATTATGGTTGAGAAGAAGATTAAATTGCATATAAATAACTGCAGTCGAGGTTTATAGGATGTCGGATAGACAGATCATTGGCAAAGTTATTCCATTTCTCATGAATTGATTCCATTTCTCATGACTTGATTCCATTTCTCATGACTTGATTCCATTTCTCAGACTTGATTCCATTTCTCATGACTTGATTTCATTTCTCATGGACATTCACGTTATGATTATTTATGAATTATGACTAACATTATAATTATAATCTCAGGTTACATTCAACATGCTGAATGCGCAAATTCTCGATATATGAACATTTCAGCAGTTTTAACTGTTTCATGTTGCTGTATATGTTTCTTGTATTTTTGGTTTTTCAGGTCTTGAATGACTTTCACGACGTCATGATTCTCCGAGAATTCATCTCCGCACTGGCCACTGTGTCCACCATAGGACTTTACTTGACCGGCATGTGAGTAGTCTGTCTCTGCTGGTTCTTGCCTGTTCTCGGTTACAACTATGATACCACTTAATTGGCTTGAACGCTTCATTAGTAAGTCACTAAGTTCAGAGTAAGAAGGTTAAGTGACGAAATTATAAAATCATGAATTATGATAAGCTTCCTTATGCATTTGTTTTTACAGATGCTATCCTTGCTAATATAAGAGATTGAGCTGTGTGTTGGAAATCTGTGTTTTAATATTGATCTCCGTCAGAATTCTATTTTCTGGTTTTATTCAGCCTGCCTCGTAGCATTGAATGCTGTTTGATGAAGAACTCAAGTAGTAATTGGCAAAGATCTGTGTTTGTTCAGCAGATTAGGAATTGTGATTTGAATAGTTTTTATGTTTTTATGTTCGCTGCACTCAATTAATCCTCTTGAGAAGAGCTGAAATTTTATTCTCGTTTTAAAATAGATCTGCAAAGCTCAAGACTTATGATCGAATAGATTAATCAAAAGTATTATCACATCAGAAATAATGTCTTCAAACGCATTAATATCAATTCATGCCAAATTAAAAACAAATTCTCTGATTGAGGAATGGTGACACACTTAGTCCGAGGAATTGGTCTCTGCCCCACATTCATTTCCCGCCTCCAGTCCTCAAATTTTGTTCCAAGGATTAAAGAATTTGCTGATTTTCAGCCCAATCTGTCGGAAGATCGTGGCGAAAGGCAGCACCCAGGATACCTCTTTCTTCCCTCTCATTGTCATGTTTTGCAAGTAAGCTCTTCTTAATTAGCGCTTGTTAATTAATCTGTTAATTAAACCCTCCATTTCAGTACTACGCTGTGGGTGAAGTATGCCCTGATTAAGGATGACCCTACCCTCCTCTATGCTAACAGCGTTGGCTCAGTTTTAACCTTCATCTATGTGTCTATTTACTACCTCTATACCACCCACAAGGTAAGATAATCAATGCATGGTACAGTGTCAATTGATCTCTGTATAAAATAATAAAATAATATTGATTCAGTTTTAATTCAAATTGTTAATTGCAACAACGCCCTTGTATCAATTTTCATTATAAATAGTAATACAGGGTGCTGTATCGATCTCTCTGTCACGTTAATTTAATTCCTCCGTTATGGACCCAGTTTGGGAAATTATTTTGGGACCTTGTTGGCTTAGAAATCAGCCAATTAAAATTAGCAACCGTTTTAATATCTTTGTATTTTATTTGTCATTATTCTACTGATTAACAGTCTTGAATAATTGATAATCAATTGTTCATTAATTGATTTCAACGCAGAGGTCATGTGGCTCACTACATCAAACAAATCTGTTACCTTATAACGACGTCTGTTCTACAATTTTCGATTTTGCTGTTCACTGCGGCTGACTGCAATCTGACATTGAAGACAATTAAATAGAAGTGGCTTCTCTGATTGCAGTTGAAATCTTCTCTTTCTTCTCAATTAACCGTTTTAATATGTTCATCTCCTCTTCTGTCATACTTCATCAACTGAATCTCATTCTATTTCATCTCCTTGAGTGGCTTAGAATTGTTTTATATTAAAGTGTTTCCTTTTCTTCTAGAGAGTACTTTCACGCCTTTGTTCACTAATACATGTATCAGTTATATTTCTTATATACCTTCTTGCAAGATGCACCTGAATAAGTACTCAGATAGAGTTGTTCTCTGAAACACAATTCGTTCATCCAATTTCATAATTTTCCATGATGCGCGTATCATTTTTTCTCCTATTCATAATTTCTCTTCACAGACCCACGTGCATCGGAACCTTGCGTTTGGAGCCTTCCTTCTTTTCCCCATTCTCATCTACGTCAAATTCTATGCTGATAACTTGGATGACGCTGTTCTGTACTTGGGGTTCGTGTGTTCTTCAGTGGGTGTCATGGGCTACGGAGCTCCTCTCTCTGCCATGGTGCGTACTCAGGCCAAGAATCTCGTCTTGGGTTATCAGCTGTTTGGTTGAAGCGATACAATGTTAAGACCTTATCATTATCATATGGGATCTAATCTTCATCTTGCATTTTGATCTCAGCATATCCAACTATGATCGGAAGCAGAAATAAATCTGAATTTTCCTTGCAGTCTGAAGTACTAAGAACAAAGAGTACGGAGTGCATGGCATTTCCACTCTCACTCGCCAACTTCATTGTGGCAATAGAATGGTTTTCTTACGGCTTTTTACTCAGGGACTTCTATATTCAGGTGAATACGAACGCTGTTTCTCATAGCCAATATTTCCATAATTGATATTTATTTTTTATCATTTTCAATTCTTACTGATAATTAATTATGTCATTTTTTGTTCTCAGGTGCCAAACTTAATAGGGATTTTCTTGGGAGGCCTCCAATTGGCGCTTTTCTGGAAATATCCGTCCAAAAAACAAACAACAGCGTCAGCCGTTCTATGATGGATCTAATTATTTTTCTAATCTGGATGGTTTTTTTTTATGTACAAACGCCAAAGGTTCACATGTTGTTTGTATATAATAGTGCCATCACTGTTCTGAGAGAAATTATTCTTCAATTTAGTCATTGATATTTGTTTCTAGTTCAGATAATTGTTTTAATTGGTGATTGTTTTCTTTTGAAGGTTGATCAGCCGAATCGGTGCTTTTTAAGTTAAACATATTTTTTATTGATCATTTATTTAATGGGAAACTTTTATTGCTTTTAGTTTTAATTTGAAGGTTTTTTCTTAAAAGGGAAATCTAAGGGAAATTTTATTTCCATTTCATTCCATTTTGGGTTTTGAATCCAAGAACTGATTCATTTTTTTTTTTTAAAGCCATCATCTCATTCATCTCTGAGAATCGTTCTAATTTTTAACGCCAGGATACCGCAAGTGTTGATCATTATTCTGCAAGGGGCCAATATTTGCAATATTTCTCTGTTCGAACTTTGAGATGTCGAGCGTGGAGAAATTTCTAGCGCACTCTTCACTTGCGGGGAAGCACATGATGCTTGAGCAGGGACTATTTTTCTCAACTGGGGACCGGGTAAGTTCATCCTTTGCAAACTTCAACGTGAACCCGTTGAATGGTGCAGCGATGTTGTGCCTGCATGCATCGCACCAATCGTATTCTGAGAGTATATTAATTTGAATATCTTTTTTTTTTTTTTTTTTGGAGTCGATGTTCAATCCTAGTATATATTCAGAGTCCTGTAGATAAGCTTATTTAATCCGAGGGACGGGGGTTGGGGAATTCGTGAGACGTTATTCTATATGAATCATTACGTCATAAGGTGCGTTATGATCCTGTATCCCTCGCTCGCTCATAATATTATGATCAGTATTCCTATTGTATTTCTTGTTATGTCTTCATTCAAGTTCTGATATCAGCGAGGAATGATTTCCATGATTTCCTCTGCTCGTCTGACGTCATTATTTTCGGTTCAACTGAGCTTTTTTAACAGTGTTGAATTGTCGCTCTTCTGTTGTCTTTCTCTTTTAAATCGTTTATTTTTATTGCGTTCATCTCCAGCATGATCGCTGTTGCTGTCTTGCATTGTTGATCATCAAATGCTCATTTCGCGTTCATAAATTAAGTGAAATTGAAACTGCGTTCTGTTTTCTTTCCTTGTCTTTCTTTTGTGCGTTCATAATTAAAGCAGCGATTCCTCAGAAGGGGGCGACAGACTCAACCTCTGAACCTAGGAGCTTACTCGCCTCACTGTCGTCGCTGGCTATTGGACATTTGGTAGAATTACCTTCTCGCAGCACTGGCCGACATGAAAGCGCTGTCTGAGCACGTAAACAGAGAACACAACCAAGATGTTTACGTTTGATTGCGTTTGTTTCGTTGATTATGAAAAAGCATTCGATCGGGTGGATTGAACAAAACTCGTGGAAATATCTAGGACTCTGGGAGTAGATCGGAAGGGGCGGAGACTGATCAAAACCCATGTATGGACCGGCGGCCATCGTGCGGACAGCACAAGACATGGCTGGACCATGTACCATCGGGAAATTGAGGGGAGTGCGACGAGAATGCCTGATGCCTCCGCTGCGTTTTAACTTCTTTGCAGAAACAATGGTGAAAGAGGCCACGGGAAAAAAACAAAACAAAACAAAAAAAAACAGAACTAAAGTTATGAAGATCGGGACGGGAACAAGAACACTTGCAGATCAACATCGACGGTCAAGTGTTACAACAAGTCCAACAGTTCGAATACCTTGGAAGCCTGCTCACAAGAGTCGGGTGCAACGAGAAAGAAGTGAGGATGAGAATCGTCATGGCCGAAGACGCGTTCAAGTAACATCGCACGCTACTCACTGGAAATAGTAGACTGATCGAAGAACAGAATCATAAAGAAATTGGCCTGAAGTCTGCTCATTTATGACGCAGAAACCTGGAAGTTGAAGAAAGATGATATCAAGCGACTCGAGAGCTGTGAGATGTGGATTTGGAGGAGGATTCAGCACGTGTCAAATCAAGTTTTGAGGAGAGAGCGTGATAATTAAAGAGAATCATGTAGGTCATCATCTGGAAGAGGAAGGCACTATGGATCTGCCACATGTTAACTGTTAAGAACAGTTCTGGAGGGAAGAGCCGAAGGAAAGAGAGGGAGAGGAAAGAGGTAAGCGATGCTCGATGCAGTACAAACAACAAGCTAGGAGAACCGATGTCGTGCGAAAAAGTGTTGGTTGCGAAAAAAAATGTAATCATGAATTAGAGGGGCGTACCCAAACAACATCGAGGGGGGGGGGCTGATTGTAAACTATCACTTAGTTAACGGATTCAGTTCTGTGAAGCAATAGTGGTTTAATAACAGACTCGGGTCTGTGGGTGTATCCAATTCTACAGAATCAATTTTGAGGCCTAATTCAATGCGAACGGAATCAATTCTGTTAAACTATTAGATCTAAAACAGACGCTGGGCTTACGGAATATTCTAGAGAATCGATTTCGTGAGCTTATTTGATTCAAACAAAACCATTCATGCAAGCACATCGCCCTGACTTTAAAGCACCACAGAACCATTTCTGTCGAAGTAAAAGATCTACTACAGACTCGAAACCGCTTTTATTCAGTGATGTCATATATTAACAGGTCGAAATGTGCAAATTATTATTAAAAATAAATGTGCGCGAATGGCATGTAAATGGGTGAATTGCGAAGAGATGTTTTGAAAGATGAAATGTCCAGATGAAAATGACATGCAGATGGAATTAAATTCAGAATTCCACAGACTCAAAACGGTGGGCTTATAGAATACTCTAGAGAATCTGGTCTGTGTGCTTAGTTGAGGCGAACAGAACCAATCCAGAAGCAATGTATTTCTCACGGGTACCTTCTCTTTCGTCGTTTTCCGCGGTTTATTTTTGATCATGATCAAGACTGCTCACAGTGCTCAGCCTGTATTGTTGACTTGAATTACTTTACATGTTCCACCATACTTGTTTACTAGTATGTTATGTTCTCACTTTTCTTGTCGACCAAATAATGCATGCAATCATGATTAAAAACATCTAATCCATGTTAATCGCTGGGCGATAGCACCTGGCATGCATCGCTGTGTGCGTCTGAGTTATGAGTGGGCGTAGTATATGCTGTTTACAAGTACATGTACATATTTTAAACTAATAATGCACTTATGTATGAATTCACGTGCATGCATTTGCGATAGGAATTTCAAACGAAGTGTCTATATATGCAGAGCGGCTCTGCGCGTAGCAGAATCGCAGCGTAGGGCTACGAGCAGTGCGGCTGCTTGAATATTCAAAACTTCGGAACTCTATGCATCTTATTTGGTCTTATTTTTCCAGCCAAGATCAAAGATAGATAATACAATATAACATAGAATACTTGAATACTTGGAATAATATGCATACAATGTACAAAAATAACCTTAATTACCAAAAAGTGCTTGCATTGCACACACAATCACGCTTTCTTGCTTTTCTTTTCTTTGTCATTGTACTTTGTTTGGTGCACATCTAATGTGGTACCATAGATCCCTCGCACTGAACATGGTCTGAAATCACCTCTGCCTTGCAGTTGGCTGTTCGCTATATCGCTTCAAATGCATGCACAAACATTCTACGTAAAAACATTCTTGTATGTTGATACAGAAAAGTGGATGTCAGATCCAGGAATGTGCTACCTAAATATCTTCATTCGTCCACGCACTGACTCAAGTCATCGGAGGACTCGATCAAAGTTTGAGCTCACCTCAACTGGCAGACTGTTGAGCTAATATCAGTAGAGAAGTTTGTGCTTAAATGTTAAATAGTTCGTACGTTTTATGTGGTATATACAGTTGATTATGAAGTTTATTTGACCTTGTCAACATGTATTGTTCTGACCCATTGTATATCCATGACCTTTTCTACACCACAAGGCGACACCTATATAGTGGCATGCATTATTACTAATTGATATGTTTACATGTATTCAACCGTTTGTTGCCTGAGATACTAATATTCATAGTACATGTAATACAATTAATTAACTCAGACTGCGAATACGCGTTGTCTTTTGTCAGTTATTCATCAAGCAATTACAGAATGATTGATTGTAAGAGTCAGCCATTCAAAAAACTGTAGTCCGGCTGACAACAGAGAAGAAATATATACAGTACTAGTAAAGGCTACCAACTACTTTTTTGGGGCGGGGATTTTGTGATGCTTTGTAGACAATTGAGTTTCACTCTCTTTAATTGAAGCTACATAACTGCAAGCCTCCTAACTGAGAAATTTGCTCATCAAAGTTCTCGACCTCGAGCTACAGATTGAAAATATGTCCTCAGGGACACAGAAAACGTTTCAACATAGGGATAAATATTCGAGAATCAGACGTTCGAGGGATAGATGTGTATGCTAATAGTTAAGTATAAGAGAATTGTCTGAGATTTGAGAGACATTCGAGGGACAACATTCGACTCATCGAGGTTTCACTGTAAACAGAATAAGGAACGCTAGGGGCTAACCGTATATTAGTATTAGGGAACCCTTACTCTGGGATTCAGTTCTGGAGCCTTTATCGATCCTTCTAATGAGTTGGCTGGACTGATGAAACACAATTATGCGTGGTTAGACATTTTGACACACACAGTGACAACAAAATATCACAATAGTGAAAGGAAAAGGTAAGCCTTTATTGCTTTCTTGTTTTTGGTCTTCTGAAATACCACTGGACGAAAGTTTTTCAACCGAGAGCTACATTTGAATTGGTTTGGATGCAATAAAGTTGTACGTGTCTTGCCAGAAACATCGAAAGTCGAATGATCTGGAAGGATAAACTTTAAGTGATAACTTAATGAACTTACCTCCTTGCATCCCGAACTTCACTTGCTTTTTACCTAATAGGGAAACTAAGAGGAATCCATAAATTAAATTGTTAGCATAACACACTAACCTACCCCTCCCAATGAGGACAGCCGACCATATTCACTTAGCAGAGCGTGTTGATCAAGTTAAATAGCACTACCTGTATTTTGAGTGTGAACATCAATTCCGAAGAAATTCTGAGAGAACTTTGGGCCCTGACTTGTGGAAGAATTGACATGATGGTTCAAAATGATGCAAAAATTGTAATATTTAGCTCAATCACACAAATACTTTCAAACTTTCAAAAAGCAAAGCAAAGCAAGCAAGATAGCTTAAGCATCATTGCATGCTTACCAGATACAGGAGTTGGTGTTGGTGTGGGTGTTGGGGTTGGTGTGGGTGTTGGGGTTGGTGTGGGTGTTGGGGTTGGTGTTGGAGTTGGAGTTGGAGTTGGTGTTGGTGTTGGTGTGGGTGTTGGTGTGGGTGTTGGTGTGGGTGTTGGTGTGGGAGTTGGGGTTGGTGTAGGAGTTGGGGTTGGTGTGGGTGTTGGAGTTGGGGTTGGAGTTGGTGTTGGTGTGGGTGTTGGTGTGGGTGTTGGTGTGGGAGTTGGGGTTGGTGTGGGTGTTGGTGTGGGAGTTGAGGTTGGGGTTGGAGTTGGAGTTGGTGTGGGTGTTGGTGTGGGTGTTGGTGTTGGAGTTGGTGTTGGAGTTGGGGTTGGTGTGGGTGTTGGGGTTGGTGTTGGAGTTGGTGAGGGACATGAAGCAACGCATGTTAAGTCTTCTCGGTAGAATTCGTCGTCACAGAAACAACCCTCTGTGTATTCTGTGACATCTTCACATCTGGCTCCTTCAGGATCCTCACAGGTTGGCTCGCAATTTATAGCTGCTCCTTCGTAATGTGAGTTTTCTTCACAATCAGGTACTGTGAACAAATATACGTGGTCAGTCATGGAAATGATGTTGGCGCATGCTGTATAACTTACAGCAATCATCGTTAATCAACCGCCACCCATCGACATTGTATCCAGCCTCAGTGCACTGATCTGCAAGTTGCAGGCCATGTTCACAGACAGCAGCTTCGATGCCTGTTTCACAGAGATCGAAAACACAGTTTTCGAGAGCGGCCTCAAATTCTTCTGGCAATGCTTCCAGACAATCCTGCAATGGGTCACATAAAGTAAGTCTTAACAAACTGTTGCATCATCTCTTTACTTTGAAGGCTGAAGTCGGACTCATTATAGCGATGCACACTGCTCTGGCTTCACTCTGCTCCTCATCTGTGCAAGGTTCTGTGACTATTTCATCACAAGTGCAGTATTCAGGTTCTTTGGGATCCATATCAAACAGCCAAGAATCTCCAAAGATGTTGTAGTTACTAGTCTACGGTGTTCAATGGACAAATATTATGGGCATGCATCCTTTGATATTGATGACTTACAATAGTTCCTGGTGCTGGCCATTCATCAGCATCATAATTGGCTGCACAAGTATTGTTTGGTCCAACTGTCCAGTCGTTATTTGAATTTCCATCGCAGTCTCCACACATTCCACAAAGGCCTGCATTCTTGTCTGCATCAACTTTGATGTCGAGTGCATTACCAGAGGCCCAAACGTACAAGCCGAATACATCAGCAGTCACAGTCTTACATAGAATTGAGTTTAAAAGGAATTCGTAGAATCAATAGTTAGGGACTCACAACTCCACGTGACGTTCTGTCAATGATTATTCCATTGCCTGCGTCCATTGGGAATGTGGTTATCTTCATATCGTTGACATATACTTGTTTTGAACGTGTCGTTTTAACAGTCTAGACACAGAATCAAACTTGTTAGTATCAATAGTCGATTAAGCATATTATCATGAGAAGGTTCAGAGAAATAATTAAACAAAGTAATCTTACTAAGTCAAACGCAGGGAAGATCGTCATAATCTCAAACAGCCAAGTAACAGGACGGGTAGTTCCAGGCATGTGGAAGTTATCAGCGACAACCATGAAGTTT
Organism: Capitella teleta; assembly: GCA_000328365.1. Lineage (NCBI taxonomy): Eukaryota > Metazoa > Annelida > Polychaeta > Capitellidae > Capitella > Capitella teleta. Next base: position 101,485 of record KB310836.1, read on the forward strand.
GGAGTACCACCAGGAAGGCCGTCGACACAATTGTCCTGGGTCATGACATACAAACAGGCCCCTTGGTAGTTTATCCTTCGGTCATCATAGGAGTAGCAATGAGGGTCGCCAGTGCATTTACAAGTGCACACCTCTGTGGTGATGGAAAGCATAAATTTATCTCACTGAAAAATATTAATTTATGAAATGTATAGTTCTCCTAAATGTGCTAATACACTCTCAAACTAAAAACAAGGAATACTTAGGTTATTAGGTTCTGGCTACTACGTAAATTTCCATAATCATATGGCAAACTTGTTGTTAACGGTATTGTTGCGTAACATGTTTGCATGAAATTTTGAAAAATTAAGTTTACAAGGTTATTAACCTAGTGCTATGAATGCATGGTAAGATAATACTTTTCGTGTCTAGTTGCTGCCTTGTTACTTACCAGGCTCGGGTGGAATTTCCATTTCTGCAAAAGAAATATATAATCACCACATCATGTCAATGTGTCATATTAACGTACTTGGTGGACATGTGTCGAAGACGCATAAGAAGGCGGCGGGAGCGTCTGTGCTACGATCGCGCCAAACTCTGTTTCCAGATCCGCCAGACTTCACGGTCATCATGGCGTCTCCATCTCCGGGCTGATGATTCGGCTCTCCAGATTTCCAGTTCTCGTAATCAAATGCTGTTCCGTCAGACCACTGCCAATTTCCCTCTGAAGCACGGTCGGTTCCACCAATCAGAACGTCTGTTGGGCTCCTACGGTGTACATATGCAGCTTTAGTTCAGACTGTACCACAATATTAAAAAACTCACCCGTTTTCTTTTATATATTTATTGATGGCATTTTCTTCAGATTTACTGTGAATACTAGCTAAGTGGCCTCCAAGTGCTTGACAAGCTCCTTCAGCTGCGTCAAAACTGCGTTTTTCACGGATAAGCCCGAAGAATCTATCGCCGATTTCCTCAGCATTTACACACGGCTCTTCGTTGCCTTCGCAGGAATCTGCTTCACAGATAAATCTGTTCTTTTTCGAAATTTTCGCGGATGTCCATCCATGGCTACTAATAAGGGCTGCATTGTCATCACCATTTCCTTTCGGATAACTGTTTTTCCAATCAGCAAAGTTATCAGTTCCGTCCATCCAGAAGAAATCAGAGGCATCAGGGCCACCAAAATAACCGATCCAGGCAGAGCTCAATCTACGGATACATTTTGTTCAACACCATACATTCAGCACAATTAAAACTAACTTATATTGTTCGAGGGCGCCCTTAATAAAATTGTTTTCCTCAGACGAACTAATGCTCACAAGATTTCCGTTAGCAAAGTTTTCAGAACAGTACATTTGTGCAGCTGCCCAGTCCAGTTTTGGGGTTGAAACCGCGATATAGGCCTTTCCACCGTACATCTGGCAATCTAAGATGAAAGTAAAATTTGAGAATATAATATCTGACTATATGATGAGGATAATTTTACTTACTTTCAGCATTTTTGCCCTTTCCTTTGTAGCCCTTTCCTTTTCCTTTACCTTTCCATTTATCACCTTTGCCTTTTCCCTTTCCTTTGGTTGTTCCTGAACCGGTTGGTGATGCAGTTGGATTGGTTGACCCTTTATCACCTTTGCCTTTCCCCTTTCCTTTGGTTGTTCCTGAACCGGTTGGTGATGCAGTTGGATCGGTTGACCCTTTATCACCTTTGCCTTTCCCCTTTCCTTTGGTTGTTCCTGAACCGGTTGGTGATGCAGTTGGATCGGTTGACCCTTTATCACCTTTGCCTTTCCCCTTTCCTTTGGTTGTTCCTGAACCGGTTGGTGATGCAGTTGGATCGGTTGACCCTTTATCACCTTTGCCTTTCCCCTTTCCTTTGGTTGTTCCTGAACTGGTTGGTGATGCAGTAGAACCTTTTCCTTTTCCTCTTCTTTCTGAACAAATTATAATTATAAAATTATTACAACAATGTCCATTGTTAGTGTGTGCTTAACGATCCATAACCCCGAGATGACCTTAGGTAGTAAAAACCCTTTCGTAAATAAAATTGTTCAGTCCCTAGGTCATCTAATCGGAGACGAATTCAGCAAGTACACCCACCCATTGTGATGTAATTATTATTCCTCTCCCATCATTGGAGCCATCCGTAAATAATAATAAACTTCTATTCAGCATAAAATTCAGAATATAAGGACTACTAATGTGCGTATAACGGAACAGTTTTTACAACTGTCTGTTCATGTGGTAGGCCTATTATTTAAAACAATGATAACATGTACGATAGGATATGATTAAAAGAAGAGGTCACAGGCGATAGCACGTATACTCACGCCCCCCCCCCCAAAAAAAAAAGAAGTAAAAAGAGAGTATTTTGTGATTCAATAATTGATTAATAATTAATTAATCAAGAAATGATTATTTAATTCAATAATTAATTCAATAATTCATTCATTAAGTAATTAATAATTAGTTCAATAAATAATTAATTAATTGATTAATCGATTATTCAGTTTATTATTATTTATTTATTTGAATAATTGATAAATTGATTAATTATCATCCAATTTCGACTCACCTAGGTAGACTTCAGCATTCTCGTCAATTTCGTCAATTTCGTCAACTGATTCGACTGCAAAGGATTGTGCAGCAGCCCATAGGCATATGCCTACGAATGCGAACAGAATTATCTTCCTCATCCTGCTAATCACACCGTCTGCAAGGTACGCATGATTGTACGTGTAAGTATATAAAGCAAAATGAAACATACATGAGAGGCAAAATGTATGAGCTGCTTCTGATTCAAGGTCATCACAATAATACGACAGCATTACATAAATATATAATAATAAAGTAAAACCTGAGTTAGCGACCACCTGTAATCAGCGGGCACCTGCCCTAAGTGAACACCCTAAAATTCGCTCGACTTTAACATGTAAGTGTATCCAGCGACCACCTGTACAACGCAACAGCGACCGTCATTATCAGTCCCCATTGACACTTGACCCTGTGTTCAACGACCGGCGATTGTTGGACATCCATGCGTTTTCATGGCTAGTATAAAACGCATGGATGTCCAA
>KB310836.1:105774-122580 GCA_000328365.1 Capitella teleta
CACACCACGAAAATCAGATCCGCGAAAAATCGATTTCAATACACACCAGCCGATCAAGCATTGTATACAATTAAAGGGATGGGGAACTAAATTTTAAGTGATGTTCTATTGACTCATAGCACCAATTGATAGCATTCCGTGCCAAGAACACCATGCCTGGATGCAAGCGTAAGGAAATAATGCATTCCGAATATCGGGGTTAGCATTGCGCCTATGGGAGAATGGCTTCCATTGCGAAGTATAGGAGGCAAACGTCAGCTGAGGGCTTGGTTTGGCTGATGGCTGATTGGTCCCGTCCCCCTCGTGAAGCTATCGCTTTCAGCCAATCAGAGCAGAGCATCTTCGCCATAAAAGGACATCTTTGTTGTTTACGAAACGAAAGCGCATGCGTGGTGCACTCTGGCTGACCTTTTTACTGTATCAGGATGAGAAACGTGGTAGGTGTCCTAGAAAATCGCTTGTTAAAATAAGAAAAATAGCGAAAAAAAAAATTTTTTTTTGCGCCTGACTGGTGGCAAAATGATTATTCTATCTATTTCCGAAAAAAAAAAAAAAAATATCAAGGGGTTTAGTCGCAGAACACGGTGATATGACGAGGCCCATTGTAAAAGATTGGGAACTCGGTGTTTCATCACAGCGACTGACGTCACGCCTAATTAGCATTATATCTCCCGCGAAATCGTTAGCGATGACATTCCTTGTGTGGGCCAGGCATAAGAATGATCTTTGGTGCATCAAATAACGACTCAAAGTCCATTTTTAACCAGTTCTCCCTCCCTTTAAGTAGGATTGAGAGACAACTTCCGGTAGTAGCTCTACTAGTAGTAGTACTAAGCGACGCTTGTGTAGAGAAGAGACTACATTTACGTATTAGTTATTTTGAGAAATAGTTCATGATTGTATTTGTTTATTTGCAAGAATTGATTCTTTAATTCCTTTCAAATCTGTTGTAAACAGACGCAGTCTATGCGAGTCCATCAGCGGAAAGTTTGAAACGGACAACTTGTGCAAACAATAGTTACGCAATCTTCAAGTGTGCGTCGCGGTGAGCTTTAATTGAACGGACGCACAAAGCAGAGAAGTCATTGATTGGAACATCTATGCGCGACCGCAAAAATTAGATCCCCAAAAATTTCCGCCATACTCGGCCGCGAAGAACACATTCCCCAAATAAGGATGACTCCTCTTACCGCGAAAATCGAGTGCCACGAAAAATTCTAGACGATGAATCGCATTACCATTCATTACAGTTAAAACAACTTTGCTAGTATTCGGGCGTGGAGGGGGAGGGGGATAATCAGAGCAATTACTACCATTATACAAACTTGTACAATGTATTGAAAACGGCATAATATTATAATAACATGCAGCACATTTATAACTTAAGCGTCCGAACAGCTAGCTATCTTGTTTTCGTCGATCAAAGTGCTGCTGTCAATGAACACTTATCAGGCCTACTCATTAACTAAATAGACAAAGGTCTGAAAATAAACTAAATAATGCTCTTTATACAGTAACCCAATTCCCTTCTGCATGTGTGAACCGATAGAAACGAAGCCAGTTGCTGTTTGCAAAGTTAATCAGTTTATTTATTATATATTTTATGTGCTTTATTTATATCAATATATATGTGTCCAGCAATGCCAATGCTGTTTATAAAATTTGTCCAATTTGGCCTTTAGAAGTCGCTTTATAATTACATCGGACAGTTAATTCAGAATTGTCTGAATTCTATTAAATAACATATAAACGTATAAATGTACTAGTACTAACCCTGTGTAATGCTGGTTTAAATGTATGTTTGTTGTATGATACACAATCGTATGTTGTCACCTAAACTGACCAATCAGCGACCGACCTGACCGTCACGCTCTGCTGGTTCCTTTTACGTGTCCCTGATTGTTATCACCAAACTGCGTATTTTCACAATGGCGAGATGGCCAAAGCATTTTGAAAGCAGGCAACTCTGGACTCATTCTATCTTTGAGATACCCTGTACAATAGTGTACAATTAATCAATTACGTGCATTCCTGATTAGCGCATTACTTTGTTTTATGCGTAATACATTTGTACATGCACATGCTTGTACTAGTCAATATACAGTTGTGTGGAAGCGTTATGACGTTTTTCACTGGTTCATTATCATAACGTTATGAGCTGGCTAAAGATGCATAAATTAATATAAATTGCCACATCAATCCTATGCTGCGAGTAATTTCATTTAATATATATATATAGGTTCCATATTAATATTTTGTTCCTGTTTTTTATTTTTCTTTCCTTTTTTTTCCCTCTTCTTTCTTGTTGATATGCAGCAATTATCATCGTGCGAAATAAATATTTATAAACATTTACATGTATAAATATGCACTGTATTCATATCGACCACCTATTTTGAGCGACAGTTTGAAATCGGTCCCTAGGGTGGTCGTTATAGACAGGTTTTACTGTAATTATAATGATAATAGTGATATTTTCTTCTTTTGTAAATATAAATAATTGTGACACCAACAATATAATATCAAGAGTGATAATGCCATGTAATTATAAAGGAGTAACTAGAATGACCGACTTTACTCAAGTGCTGTTTTTACTGTTTTTTAGCTACAGGTCTAAGACCTGGAATTTTAGCAAACCTCTATGTCGCAAATCCTTTGAACTGCGGTGCTATAGACAAATAAGCTGTTTTAAAAATAAGCTGGAGAGACAGAGTCACCGATGATGCAGTCGAGGACCTTGCAGGAGGAACGTTTTTACGCAAATATCTTATGCAAAGAAAGTTCAGATATGCTGGTCATATTTTAAGAGGCAGTTCCAGCTTTTTACATAATGTAATTTTAGAAGGTGCAATTGAAGACACCAGAGGCAGGGGAAGATCCCGTAGAATGTGGCTGGATGATATCACTGGCTGTCCAGGACATCCAGCTCTGTGCAAGCTAAATGCTTAGCTGAGAATAAAGTAGCTTGGAGACGCTTGGTGGCCAACCTTCGAAACGAAGACGGCACTGATTAATCAATCGATTGATTGATTGAGAATGACCGTGTATGCGATGATAAATTTTTGAAAGGAGGGGCATGGCTAGGATATTCACGATTTTGTCAATACAAATTCTTTCTACTGAAAGGCTACGAAGTGACGCAGGAGGCAACCAAAAGGAGTGTCATATCTATATATACTTGTATAATTATATACTGCTGAAATGTGATCTTCAATTGGCCACAATGTTCAATAGTTTTTATAATTTTGTTTAGTTTGATTTATGTCATGACTGCGAAATGAATCTCTTTGTATTATCGTTTGGTAATGATCCATTTGGGTGCCCGATATAGCAAGACCTCTAGTCCTAGAAAATGAATGCTCATAATGTTTATGAGTGCTACGTTTTGAACGCGTTAACTTGATGTTAAAGACAGCATGGACAAAGAGGGCGCTCACTGGGTTTGTATCGCACACATTGAAGCTAATCTTTTCTTTTAACTCGTATGATTGAATTTGCATTCATATACTTCAAGAGTCTATACTTCAGAGGAACTCAACAATGGAGCGCCACCGAGGGGCATTTGATATATATTATACATACAGGTGCATGTAATTACCATAAAAGGTGAATATAGAGGCAAGTACACGATTGAACGATGATGAGTGAAATTTGCAAGTAAATTCCCGAAACTGAGCAAATTAAGTTTAGGTAAATGATGCTTACAAAATTTAGTTAATTGAAGAAACTGAGACGTACCTGCTATTCTGGTGGAAGATGAATGTTTCTAAGGTGGACCTATCCTTTATAAAGGTTTCCAATGACATTTAAAGCCACTGCAAGATTACTAAGAATAGCATGTCTATTGTTTCTCCATTGGCAATATAAGGAGCGACCCATCATTCAGGGAGTGTGACACCTTTGGTTTGTTCTTTTGAATAGGACGTCATAATTGACATTGAATGATTTAGTGCTTCCCGATCAAAACAAAAATAAGAGGTCGGGTTGACATTAGTTTAGATCATAGATGTAGTAATACAATTATATAGAGGAAGCATGCCATGTCATTTTGGTTCCTACACGTGGATATAGGTCAAATTGATCAGCTGACAGCTGAGTGAATTATGGGATAGCATTCAGCCTTTAATAGGTCTATGGTTTAGTTTCATAGGGTGTAGTATATTGGGTAATGCATTGCTCACAGAACTCATGATAGGTGTTCTTTGGTCCATAAGTAGTTACGTCAGACCAAAGTACTGAAGTGAGAGGGACTGATGGTGTGTCCGATCTGAGTCACCTGACCAATGTATTGAACGGAGAAAGACTAGTGCAGCTTCGGGGACTGATGCTGACTCAAGTAGTTAAAGAACAAAGTGTTTTGTTTCTATATGGTTTCATAGGTGTTTTGAGTTGGCATTCTGAGGCTGTTGTGCATGCATGTGTAATAGGGCACTAAGCATATATATAATTTATAGCCGTCGGTTTCACGGTTTCAGCTAAAACAAATTAGTCGGAGTTTGTTACTTGGATTCAGTGAGCCTCAGGAGCTACGCTCTCTATTTCATGCAGTGCTTCCAACTCATCTTCGTAGTTCATGCAGAGACATGATAAGATATAGATCAAGCATTCTATTGTAATTTTGGCCTCGCGGATGGATTAAGTCATCCGGATGCGTTAGATTGTTGAGTTATTTGCAACAGGAAGTTTTACATGTTATCCAGCTGGGTTAGATTGTTGAGCCAAGGAAATAATTACGAAATATCGCGAGATATCACGAGATATTCTCTCAACTCTCACACTCAAGTGACATGAAATTAAAGAGCTATTTATGTATCCTGCAAACATATCCATTCAAATAATTTTTATTAATCTGGGTCATTTATGGAAAGGTTGTTTTAAGGCAGTTTCTAAAGACTTATTGAGCAGTTCATGCGTTACAAATCGTTTCAATAGGCTAGATTATCATATTGAAGCGGATCATGAGAGTTCATGGCAACTTTAAAATTTTAGAATCTAATCTTTGAATAACGTTGCCGATTTCTTGTCGGTTTGATCATTTGTTTCACACTTATAAGCTAAGCAAGACCATGACTGAAGCATCGTGTTATTATATGATGTGCACATGACTTTATGCTGAGGCTATGCATTCAGACGACGAGCATGGCGCACTGGCCCATTCGTGGTTACTAGATCAGCAACTTAGTAATAATATTTAAGGTGTTATTGTGTGCAAGTCATTATACAAAACAGAAGAACTTTATCGAACGATTCAATGATTATCAGGAGAGTATATGCTTAACAGCACCAACGCAATTTGGCAGGAAACAGGTATAACCCCTTTTTGTTAATCCCCCTGTTTCAGTTGCATTTTGATTCTGAGTGAGTGATGGGGTTTTACGGCTCCACCCAATCCGATCGGATGATACGGGCGCCAGTTTTGATTCTAAATAGTCTTGCTCTGACCCAACGATGTTAAAGCATTAAAAATGCCGTCTTGTAACGACGTAATCCAGTGATTAACATAAATTACTGTACCGTTTAATTGGTCGCTCATATGACTATTCAATTGATTCGGTTCGTTGGAGAAAAGCCTTTGATATACTTTAATCGGCAATGAAATATAACTAGCGAATTCCATAGGTATTTCTAATCAATAGTTCATGTCATTTAAGTATTCTAAATAACCTTCATCTCGACCTCTTTCGTCTTTATTGTACTTTTCTTCTGCATTGAAAAAAGGTACATAACACAATGTATATTTGCACTTGTACCTTGTCTTCGAGTATATTAAGTCTGAGCGATAATGCCCTATTGGCTCATCAAATTATCCCATATTCTATCACCATATAAATTGTCTAACACAATGGAGACTCTGTTTGGAGAGAAATCAGGGTTTCACGTTTCTTTTTCTTTTCCGTTCTCTGGTGCTGTTTAGATCGCCCCACGTTTTTTGGTTAATAAAAATATATCGAATTTGATTGCAGTTTTGAACTTCTGCTTCATTCAATTTTTCCTTGATATATTGCATGATAATTCTCAATTGATTTTGAAATATCATACGTTCTCCCTCAGGCGGACTCAACAATTAAATTAATGACCAACAAAATTATTTTAAATTAATTTTTTTTGACGTACAGATATGGCTGTTAAAGTAGTATAATCATTTATTATATATTTTATTAATTTTTATATATTTATTATTTATTTATTATACAAGTTAATGGTATTGTACTATGGTGTAGAAATGTCTATTGGTTCGTTTTAGGGTTTTTTTTGTGAGCGGTGAGCTCGTTCTTTTTTTTTCTTCAAATAGTTTCTCTATTTTTGTGCATGTCCATTTGGCCTTTATGTGATTTCCTTTCCTTTCTCGTTCGCGGTCAGCACACTTCTCATTTCTCAGTTTTTTTATCCCCCAGAAGCGCGATTATGAAGTGTGTTTTTCTCCTTTCTTTTTTGTTGTTGATATGTTATCCTTTATGTTCACACTTGTTTTCTTATGATCATTTTTTTTCTCATTTTTTTTCGCATTTTTTTTTCTCATTTTTTTCTCATTTTTTTTTTTTTTTTTTTTTTTTTTGGAGTAAACTGAATTTCAACTCAATGGCACTTCGCGTCTTTTGTTTGAACATAGGTGGTCTAAAATCTGAACACTGAATATAATTTCAATATGATAGATCTGGCACTTTGCCAGCTGTCCATTAAGTTATTCTCATTAGGACCTTAATTCTCATTAAAATGCGACACACGGTAATTACAGGGTGATTACAGGGTGATTTTATGAAAAGTCATACATGTTTGTATACAATCAAGAGATTGTCTGCAAACATTGTATTTGGACCATGAACCGTATCTTTATCCGTTACACCAGAACAAATGGGGTGGAATGCCATTGGGATCTGTCATTGGACCTCAACTTTTCCTAGTATACAGAGTGGGCCAAAAGTGGTCTATCTACTCCATGTTAAAAACTACATTCTAAAATGTGCAAAAATGTTTTCATTATTCAAAAAAATTACCACCTGGTATTGATTGGTGATGTAATTATGCGCCTATTTATGCAAAGATATCAAATACAAATTTTATTCTGAATGAGGGAAGAACATTTAAATACGAGTGGGGATCACGAAGAGAGCAAAATCAGACGAGCCCCTGAACGAGCATTAAGGGATTTCGTCTCCTGAATGGCGTTTCAAACTCCCTGTTATGTTTTGATTTTAACATGATAAACATAATTCGATGATTAGTGACCAACTGTCGCAACAATAACACTCACACAAAACAATAGTACGATCGCATTGCCTTATTTATGCCTTCAATGAAGCTTATCCATGGTCCTCCACCACACAGTCACTCACCTCCACCACATAGTCGCTCAACTCCACCACACAGGCACTCACTCCCACCAGTCACTCACCTCCACCACACAGTCGCTCACCTCCACCACACAGTCACTCACTTCCACCACAGTCACTCTCACCTTCACCACACAGTAGCTCATCTCCGCGATCTGAGACAAAAACCACCATTCCTTGTACCACTTGCCACATAATCATCCATGCATCAAAGTTTTCTTTTTGCAGCTCACCAAATCTCTTCCAGAATTCCACAAACTTTAAATCCAAACTTAAAACTGTACCCTTTTCTGAAATCTAATCCTGTAATATCTTTCTCCAGACGCCATCCGCAATAGTGCTACATATAACCTTGTTTTCTTTTTCATTCAATCTCACCTTTGTTACAATTGTTATTTAACAAAAGATTTGTTTTCTTGTTATTCTTGTTTGCTTTCTCTCTCTCATAATGAGCTCCGTTTTTTTTTGTTTGTTTGTTTTTTTTTTTTCAAAAATTCATTGTCATTGATGTGTATGGGGCGCTCACCTGTCTGGGCTCCTACCTTTTTTGAAGTGAGCCTGGCAATGTAATGTCTTGTATGTAATTGCCATTGTGAATGTTCCTTGCTAAATAAAAAAAAATCATCAAAATCCATCAATGACAAGATGAAGTTGCCCACAAGAAAGATGTTGGGCGAGTCATTTAATGCGGAATAAATCCATCGCTGTACTCTTGGAAATTAATATTTCTATAATTGAGATGTCAAAAAGAAGGATCCAACAGTAGGATCCATGAAAGCAGGTGAAATGAAAGGATCCGACAAATGCTTCATTTTTCTTCATGGTCACATAGCTGTTTTTTTTTATGATGAAATAATAATAATTGAATTATATTACTGTACATGTACATACCCAAAAAAGGTATACATCTGAGCTTTCTACAACCAATCTGAAGGTGAGAAGATTATATATTATGATACAAAAAATGATGCAACATATGATTATTGGTTGGTGTTTGTGTATATTAAATGGTAATTACATATTTTCTTTTTATTATTCACATTTTATTTCTTTAAAGTGGAAGAATTTACGTGTTAAACAAATGAATGAAGATTTGAATAATTTAAGAGAAAAAAAAACTGTTTTAAATATGGGCATCATATTATTATTATTTGTACTTAATCTTAATTTTGACATGCACCCTCACACTGCAAAAAGACGCTCTCATTCGCAAAATAGCATTGCTGATCAGCAAACGGACGAAGCCTAAATGTTACTATGACTATGTGACAACTGACCATGGAACCAGGGAACTTTATGGCAATATACGTCATTCATTTGAGTGACATGACCAATCCTGCCTGCCATAAATACAATAATCCACCATATGTGACTAACAAAATTTTTAATGTCATTTTAATGATGAATGTGAGAGTGCATGATTTATGTGATATTGATGAATGTGAGAGTGCATGATTTATGTGATATTATTCTTGGGCTTATTAATTCCGCGTTGGCAATTGAGACGTACAATGTGTGCCTAGGGTGAGCCGCACCTTTTGCACCTCCTTGATCAATGATCGGGTTATTAAGAGCATGATCTTTTCATTGGGCATTTTTGTGTGGAGTTTTCTTTGCGTATTACACGTGGTGCTAATTAAATATTATGCCCCAAAATGAATTTGTCAAACGTTAAAGTTCACAACGTGTAGAGCATAAAAATAAAAAAATGGAATGAAATAATATAGCAGAAAATAGCCAAATTAGTGCATAATAAGTGCAAAATAAGTGCAAAATAAGTCGAGTGCATGCTGCTTCGGCTTGAGTGCACCATTTTGAAAAGTTTATTTTGACGCAGTTTGTCAGAGCTTAGATAACAAGGAGGCGCCTTATCTCTCAGAGAACACCTGATGCATATATAAAGTAGATTGAATATCTTAGTAGGCTAATGATAAATAGTGAAGTTTTCAATGTTGATTTAAAAACAGGTCTATTGTTTAAAGGCAATTGATTCCATAAACGAGGAGCTGTAAAAGTAAAATTGGTAGAATAGAGAAAGTGAGATCGAGTAAAAGGAAGATCCAAGTAAAATATTCTTTGATCTGAAATCACGAGATGGATCATAAAAATACAACAAGTCCTTTAGATATGGTGGCGAAAACAGTCCATGCATGCATATAAAAGTAATTATTAAGAATAACAGTAATCTAGAAGGAAATTCACTTCTGGAAATTCATTTCGTGGGGCTTATTTAACCTCGGAATGCTGAAGCAACCAAGGCTTATGTTAGAATGATCACTCTGAAATTGACCAGTGAACAGGTCTTCTCTGGTGATGCGCGAGAACACAGAACGCAAGATTGACGACCCAACTATTACCTCACGTTGGTTTTCGTATAAGCAATTGATGCTCACAAAATACACAGTTAAGGTTGCTCCACACACGAACTATATACACCAATATTACGTTCCAGTATTATGATTTTGGACTTCTGATCAATAATTCAACAATTATATAGTTGTAGATCTCGTAAGAAAAGTTGTAATTTTGCAATTCGGCACCCCGCAGAGTGTAGTTGGACCTCGAAAGCACCGGCATAAGACGCCCGAAGACAGGCGATAGGCACGGGGTGTGACATAGACAATGGTGGTGTATAATAGTATAACATTCCTTAATTAAGGAATGAGTCACAGGAATGAGGTGATTATGCTCAGATTCATAATGTTCAAGTGAATCTTGAGCTGGTTATTTGGCTCCAGATTCACGAGAACATTATCAATCCGAGCATATAATCCAAGAGACTAATTAACGGCTTATACCATGAAAAAACCTTTAAACTCTATCGAGTCGAGTGCATGCTGCTTCGGCTTGAGTGTATCATTTTGAAAAGTTTACTTTTATGCAGTTTGTCAGAGCTTAGATAACAAGGAGGCGCGTTGTCTCTGAGCGAGCATAGCGTGGAGTGAAGCCACGTTCAGAGTCGTTATTGTTATAATAATAGGAGATTGCCGCCATGTACACTCACCTAACATAGCTTCAACGGACGTTTTATAAATTCTAACCAGAAAACAGGATTCCTGGGATTTTGTGTTGCCATTAACAGCTTATTAAAGTTATATCCCTATATGTCATTGTTGCAAAACAGTATTCAGCAGTCAGCCACCAGAGAGCCACCAAACTCATCATTTTTAGTGGTCTGTAATTATTATTATTATTGTTTTTTTGTTTGTTTTTTTTTTCATTATAATTTTTTTTTTCATCTAGTAATTTGTAAAGGTACCTGTACCTTTGGATGTTTTTATGTTTAAGGAAAGGAACACCACCGCTAGGGTCAACCAGTGCACAGTTGAAACACAAACAAACGAATTTCCTCCGGTGTCATTGCAATTAAATTATGGCTGTCAAAGTTATTCAACAGGTCCCTCAGCTCACGAATTGTTGTCACAGTGGCTGTAGTATCATCATCAATATACAGGATATTATTTTTATATCAGTACGGGCGACAGTGCCACGGCTCACGTAGAAACAATCCGCGAGAAAGCGGAGAAACCTGCTGACAGGAGAGGATCTACTACCGAGCATTATCTGGTCAGTAGCAGCTTTGACAATACCATTTCTCTGAACGCGGCTTTAAAATGGGTTTCAGAGCGTACAGAGTGCATTTGTACGAGAAGAATTGAACACATGGAAATGCGTATGACAGATAACCCATTGTCGTTTCGAAAGATGGTTATTGAATTAACGGTTCATACCCTGATTTTAACATTAGGTGAATGGCGAGAGTTATCTATGAGGCATAATGGGGTTTTACGGTTCCACCCAATCCATTCGGGTCACATGGGCGCCAGAACAGAAGGCCCGGGACCCTTAGGCCTCTCTATAAATCCCAAAGGTTCATTATTCTGCAAACCACCATAGACAGTAGTACACAGCGCCCAGGCCTTAAACAGTTGGACAGCACTGCAGAGTCACCAAAGAATTACTATTATAATTCATAACGCCCATAATCTAGCTGATCGGGTCTCCAACCCTGGACCTCGATCTCCATGGTCAGTATAGGATTGCAGGTGAAATCAACTAAGCTACTCTGTGCCCCTATCATCACCGTTTGAATAAGAAGCATTTTTTTCTTCAATTAATTCTTTAATGATCATCTGTTTCCATCATCCGGGACATTCCGGCCCGCCCTGAGCCATTCGAGGTGAATAGGAGATAAGATTACCCAGATCTGGACATTGTAATAATAGTACATAATATAATAATAATACATTACATTAAAATTATTCGGTTTGACGGTGTGGGTAAAATTTAAGAAGGACGGATGCGTGTGATTTATTTATTACCAATTTTCTTAAATTAATTCATTGTTATTTCTGAGTGACGCTCAACTGGAGCATCAATTCGTCAGATCTCGTAGTCTCAGCAAAAGGACATAATTATTATTTAAAATTTCAGGAAAAATTAACAAAGCAAAATGCAGATTTTTTCTTTCTTTCTTTATTTTTTTTCTTTAAAAATTGTTGAGTGAAATGTGTCATAATCATTATCATTGGGAGAAAAAGAGAAGAATACTTTATTTTTTTAGCACTAAAATCCACAAATGTGCTCATTAGCGCTGATAAAACATGGGTAAAATCCATAAACATGCACATTAGCGCTGATAAAACATGGGTAAAATCCATAAACATGTTCATTAATGCTGATAAAACATGGGTAAAATCCACAAACATGCTCATTATCGCTGATAAAACATGGGTAAAATCCATAAATATGCACATTAGTGCTGATAAAACATGGGTAAAATCCATAAACATGCTCATTAGCACTGATAAAACATGAGTAAAATCCATAAACATGCTCATTAGCACTGATAAAACATGGGTAAAATCCATAAACATGCTCATTAGCGCTGATAAAACATGGGTAAAATCCATAAACATGCACATTATTAGTGCTGATTAAACATGGGTAAAATCCATTAACATACACATTAGAGCTGATAAAACATGGGTAAAATCCATAAATACGTACATTAGTGCTGATAAAATATGGGTAAAATCTATAAACATGCTCATTAGTGCTGATAAAACATGGGTAAAATCCATAAACATGCACATTAGTGCTGACAAAACATGGGTAAAATCCATAAACATGCTCATTAGTGCTGATAAATCACGGGTAAAATCACGGGCCAAAGGTATCTGTTAATAGTCAGGTTTAATTGCAGATTTGAACGCCTTAAAAGGTCATATAAATCTATCTATCGCTTTGTTTGAATCTCAGTTGTTATGCAAGCTGTGGCATTGAAATTACAACAGTACACTGCTATAGCATATACATCTTACTAAATCCAGAGTTTTAAATAATTTGATTGAAGTCCGAGGTCAAGGTGGTAATTAACGCAATCAATTGTGTAAATTGATGATTGTTTCAAATTATTTTAATTTTAATGTTTTTTTTAGTAAAGTAAAGCGTGCACTGTTTTGTGCTCGATGAAAATGACAAATTGCATCATATTTGTCAGTGTTTAGTCGAAACCCATTTTAAGGCGACACTTTTTTTCTCTCTTGATTATATGCTTTTCTAATTGGAATTCTTCCTAAAATATTCTATACTTAAAGCTTCGACTGAATTTTTGTTAACTTATCTGACTGTGCATTGGGCTGCAGAAACCTTTCTCCTGGGATAATCAACGCTGCCACGGTCTGATAACGTATTCAATTGAATGTGTCGACTGAAATCAAAACCCATACAATATATAATAATATACATTAGTTCATTAATGTCTGCTCGGAGGTCCATGGGATTTATACTGGAGATTATATCGCTCAATTTACATCAAAGCCACTTCTTAAAGCCAAGCAAATACATCAATGACCTCTGAACTGCCTTCTTAGGGCTGTACCTAGTACTGTATAAATTGTACTTTATCAAGTATTCATTAAAGTACTTTGATGCATAGCCCATTGTTTAGTGATGCCACACCGACTGTGCAATTAAACTCGTGCTAGATCACACAAATCATACAAAGATCACACAAATCACACAAAGATCACACACATCATACAAAGATCACACAAATCATACAAAGATCACGCAAATCATACAAAGATCACACAAATCATACAGCTCATAAGAAAATCCAGCAATCTTATTGGGATCGTCCACAGATAGTGAATGGAGAGGATGGATGGGCGAAACGTCTGAGGAAGATAACTGGCTGCAGGTCGATTTCAGAACCCCAAAAGAGATTGTGGCGATCGAGACGAGAGGAAGAGGAGAGTATCAAGATTGGACTGCGAATTACAAACTCGCTTGGAGTGAGGACGGTCTTGATCCGTGGTCATGGTACAGTTCGGATGGGGAGCCCCAGGTGTAGCTACACACAGTGGTTCTACTTGTATGATTCCACGCCAGCATGTTTCTCTTCAGGTCTTCCAAGGGAACGTCAATGAATATGACTCCGCATTCAACTGCCATGACATCCCCATTGTGACCCGTTTCCTCAGGTTTTACCCGCTGCAGTACGTGAATTTCTCCACCATCAGATGGGAATTGTACACCTGCAGCAAAGGTAGTCTTATGGTTACAGTGAAAACTAAATGTAACTCTCACAATTTTAAATTTGATTATACCGCGAAATGAGTCTGCTAGCCAATCGGGCTTGCATATTTGAGTGTCCAGTTTAATGAACGCATTGAAATGAGCTTTAAACAGCATGCAAACACAACATTGACTTCCACTGTTACAGTACAGACGAGGAGAAATCAAGATCATAACGCATTAATGCGCGCTGAGGTGATTGGACGTTATGATTTTCCAAGCCATTCTTGAGCTTCGGCGAAACTGTAGGATTTGAGGCTGCTCTGTGATCAGCCAATACGACGCGAGTAGAACTATACGGCAGGTTTGGGACATCATAGCTTAGAACATTCAACACAAATTATGGGTGTCTTCAATTTAGATCACATTTCATCATCAAATGCCACTGCCCTCTATACTGGACAGCGAAGTTATCAAACGACCCTCATAGTCAAATATCATAATAAAGCATGAACGAAGCCAATAAAGGCTTCTACCTTTTTCAGACATGCTTGCATCCGTACACTTCATGAGAGCATTGTTCTTTGCTGGCAACGCCCTGCCGACCGCATTCCAGGTGCCTGGCTTTCTTGCACCACCCACTCCAGCGGACATCTCGGATGATGACATAACCACATGCGTCCGTCTTCCTCCCTCTGACCATCCCCCAGGAGAACTGAAAATTCAGTTGCAGGGCTACATGCAAACTGCATTCATTACGACGGTTTCACTTCGCGGAACAGGCATCCAATGCGATCAACATCACGTCTTAGCCATGGTCCAAGAAAGCAGAACTGATTCCTGCAGTGGAATGTACATGCTGTGCTCCGTGGCTGAAGGCGTCGACGACTGTCGAGTGACCTGCTCCTCTGAATTGCATACAGATCAAATGTTTTCAATGCAGATATCACTGACGACTCCCGCTCACACCGACGCTCGAATATGCGAAGCCAAAATAGTCGATTAAACTGTAGATTATAGTATGATGCAAATTATAGTTGACACACTCTATCGACTGTGTAATACCTTAATATATCCGTACATTTCATACTGTAACTTGATTTGGGCCTGCACTGCCAAAGTGCATCTTGACCGCCTTCTTTTATGCACAGAAACGAGTTGTTAGAATTATTTATCAAGCTGAGTTTCTCTCACACACAGACGCACTATTAAAAGAAAAAAGTTTTATGGTAAATATACACGACCTGTTCACTATATCGAACGCCAACTTCATAATAAAAAACTAAAATGTAACCTCTTTCCTGCCTTAATCCCTGCAATATTTTTACCCATCCTCAATACTTCCCAACATTCTCCTAACACTCATAGTCAAGCAAATAAATAAGCAATTATCCCATGTGTAAGCACTTCAATCAGACCAACCTCGATTCTTTATCACGCCTCAAAACTAATCAATTCCTAATTACTGGCTCATAATCTAATGGATTAATCTAAAAATTTCGAAAAAAGAAAAATCAAACCTCTATATTAATTCATATGTATGATAATAAAGTATTTTATATTACAACTGTGTGTAATCTCTCATTATTGTACATGTTTACTACTTGTATTCTATTATTTGTATTTGTCTTTGTATATTGCATAATTACTCTGTTTTACACATCAAATATTCAAATATTGTTTTCAAATGTTTTCAATGTTGTTTTTCTTGTTTTTCGTTCAGTTTACACGCTCACGTATTGTATACTAAAAGATAAATTCGGTGCACATCGGCTTTTGGACTTCCTCACTGTTTGCAACGCTGCATATAATATTTCTGTTTATTTGTATTTGTATGTTATATTTTTTGATTTGTTATTGTAATAAATATTATTATCATTATATATTTGTGTTATTCTCCGTAAAAAGCGAAACCACATGTGATACTAATTAATTCATGTTCCCGTTTGGCATCACAATCCCCCACTATGACAAATCATACGAATAAATAATAAATAATACTAATATAAAAATAATAAAGAATTAATAATACGAGCCATGACATTATGCAGTACAGTGATTGCTTCTATCATTACCTTCATGTTGTTGTCAGGTTGTTATTTTATCACTCAAGTTGCTATAAATCATAATCTGAACTTGAATTCTGCTTCGTCTCTTTGATGAGCTTTTAACTGCTTCTTCAAATTCGCACCAGTTTAATTAATTATAAATTATGATAAATATTGATAATGATAAATATAATGCTAATAAATTCAGCGAATTAATACTTCTCAAACCCTTTGATGATTTTGATGGTCTAACTTCCTCATCACCTGCCCGCAACGTGACCTGATGAGGGCGCCAGACACGCAGGTGAGTCTGCGCCCTGGATCTCCAGGGGCGCCTCCTATGAGGGTAATAAAATCCGATAACCCGGCGACTATCATCAGGATGTCATGCGATAAACTGATTCTCATCGCATGAAGATAAACCTCAATGAAATACAACTTAGTCTGGATGGGGGCGTTCACAGTTATAATGGAAGGGGGCGGGGGTACACCGTTGTTTATTTCTTGATTCTATGGTATAAAATCCTGTGACCTGCATGATGTTATAATAATAAATTGCAGATCTGCCGAAGCATAAGACCGAGGTCGTGTACACGCAGACTGTACAGGTAACATTTACCTGATCAAAATCGACATGACAAAGAATCCTCCTCTTGTAAATAAATATCATGAAATAAATAAACTGGACTCCAAATTAAAGGAACGACAGTCACTGTTCGAGGGATCAAAATGTTTATAGCTGCCTCGACGATGCTCGCATCAAAGACTCCGTTCACCTGGAAGATCTGCGCCTGGATATTAGGATGAGTTTAGCATAGATCATATGAGGCATCATAATAAGTATGGTGAATCAAGCATCAAATGACCACTTACAGTTGATTTAACCCAGCACGCCAGAATCGCAC
>KB310836.1:122630-158963 GCA_000328365.1 Capitella teleta
TCACGAATGGTGTAAAGGATCTTAATACTAAAACGATGCAAATACGCCTAATCTCTAAAACACCAAATTCTTCGATAGCAAATGAATGACAGATTTTATGTAGAACTGCATACGTTGTATATTATATACTATGACAGGGTAGATATGGTACTAAGTGAGGTGATGTCATGGGAGTCATGACGTCATGGAAGTCATGACGTCACGGGAGTCATGACGTCATGGGAATCCATGATCAGCTGCGAGCGGAATAACAAGCAATTGGTGACCTTGAGCAGTCTGCTTTCAAGGTCACAGCCAGATTAAGGTCATGAGGTACTTGAAAGGCCACTTTACGTATTACCCTCTTTTTAATTAATATTAATATGAACTGCATCTCATATAATATAAAGAGCCATTATGATTACAATGATAGCTCTTTTCCCCAAAATAATAAATTAATATGTATAATTATGCCCTGATCGGCCTCAAGCAAGGCGACGTATGATGCCCAAAACTTCCATAAATTATAATATTATAAATCACCAATAAAACATTACTGTTTTAGAAGATCGAGAATCGCCAATTAATGAAGCCTCTTTTGTGTTCAGACTGAGTTAAATGTACTATTAGTGTGGCCTTTGCAATACTTAAAAAATAATGCATGCAGTCGCAATTTTGGGATTTCCGCGAATAATGTTTAAAATATAATGATCCCAAAATTTGAATCGAAATTATCTTTCGGCTGCGGTGGTGGATCGGGAGAGGGGGGTGGGGTGGAGTTAATGTGAACAAATAAAACAGAAGATATATTGTAGTTATGCATACGTTTTACCGTTGTATATGTTCGCTACTATAGTATACTAATTGAATTAACAGAGGTCCCTTTATATATCATGTACTTGTATTATTTTCGCTGGACATCCTCGCGTAGAATTTTGCATTTGATTTCATTAATGATAGAAGATCACAAGGCTCGCAAAATACCGGTATAGCCAGGTATGCAAATGAGATGCAAATGACCCTGTGGTTTATGATGGCTGCTACTTTGCCCATTCACTTCAAGGCGAAGGCAGCTTGCTCCTTTCGACACGCCTACTCTGTTAACACGCCGTCAAATGGTCGCCCTCGCTATGTTAATTATAGCGCGGTTTCACAATGAGAGTCAGTGTAAAAAGCAACCCTTTGAACTGCCCTATTCACTGGGCGTTTTACCACCCTATCGCTTCCATTACTAAACAGCGTCTTAAACCCTGATGATACAAATAAACCGCATCTTTTTTTTTCTTTTTTTTTCAAGTCCTAATTTTTCAATTTGGTGCTCAGTTCACTCGAAGAAGTCGCACAGGAGAGACGTAAAAAGTTCCCTTCTGGATTAACATTTGATCGGATAATCTCAGCATGAATGATCAGGCAAGAGTGAGTGTGAAATCGCTCAATGATCATTTGATCTGCGTTCTTTGCGGAGGGTACTTCATCAGTGCTACTGCCATCACGGAATGCCTGCACACCTGTGAGTAGAATTTCATCAACTGTGTTTTGTACTTAATGTTTGTACTTAATGTTGTACGTTCATTGTAGTATACCTTTATTCAATTTTCATAAAAAAGATTTTTTGTTGTTGCTGAAATAATTAAATCATTCAATTATCAGTCATCCGATGTGCATTATATTGAAAAGGAGAGGGAGCAATAATAATAATTAAAATTTAACGATCTATTGTCAATAATAAACTCCTCAAATGTAAACTTGTTTCATGGTTAAAATTAATTGCCCACATAATTGAAGTAAGTAAAGTATGACAAGACAAGAGAGAGAGACAATTTTATTATTTCCAAAAAAGGTAATAATACATAGAATTGGTAGCTGACCCAGACTTGGGTATGTGCTGGACACTCTTTCTGACGTTTGTCGATCAAAGTAAAGTAATGTTGAAAATAGTGCCATCATAACATCGTAATACATTGACAATTACTTAAAACTACTAAAAGTACTCACACCGACCAACCCCCGATACTGCCAAGTATATCACTATTTAGAATCTTTAATATTACGTAATTACTTTACCTTTTCCACGCCACAATCTCAATCTAATGCCTTTTAAAATTCATTTCGCTTAAATTCGAGTGCTATATACACGTATATAAGTAACCATCACATAAATGATCAGATATCTATCTACCTGCAGTTAATGTTAAATAATATGGAGCGATTCTGCAATTGGAATATCCGATGTTTTGAACAGCATTTCTTGTTTGCTGTTAGCATAGCATTTTGGAAAAAAAAAACTACATATACATGTACGCGCATGTGTATAGCTATTGCACAAAAATGTTACCATGGTAATACAAATTCAAGAGTCGCTTCCAACTGTGTGTACACCCAGAGGGATGTTGACCAAAGACCAGAAAGTAATTGATGCTATTTACATTCCGTGATCTTGACCACCAAGTGTGGTCAATGTATCACGTCAGACGTTTAACACAAACGATTCATTGTGGTCACTTTTCAAGCATTTTGAATTCAATTCAACGGGGTCATTTGTGGTATTTTGACCATTTTTTACGAGCACTTCAAATCGCCCGAGGGTTCTTCATTTACATATTTGCATATTCAGTCGGAACCATATTTGCTTCACCTGTGACGTCATCACAGGTGATCTATGTGTGAACCACGTGAAAGATTTGTATCAATTAATCTGTGATTGGATCTTATTGATCAGTGTTGTTATTAACATTACAAACAAAGCATCGTTTTATTCTCGAATTTATAATCTTGGCATGAGGACAATATATATAAGCATAATTTCATGCATGCTATAGCACATATGGTTATCTGAGGTAGGCATATGTCGTAAGGGGAATCTTGACAACCCAGCCCCCGGGAGAGGGAAAAGGGAGATGCTCCACACAGCAAGACTGAAATCGCTCAGCGCATCGGAAGTTTGTCGAAGGAAGTAGATGTTTAAAAGCCCATAAAATTTTTACCGGTTCAACAAATGCAGACATCAAGTTCGAGAGAGTGCTAAGTAATTGAGTGCATTGACTCCCATTCGCCTTTATTCATTTGCTTGTTTGATTTGTATATCGCGAGCCCTCTATTTAGCCTATATACACGTATACATATATGTCTTTCACGGCAATACGCAATAAAAGGCAGGATACACATCCCTTAAGACATTGCATTCGCTCATTCATTCAATCAATCCTTCAATCATTGAATCAATCAGCACCATGCATCACCAAGCTGACATTCACACGACTGAATCGAGGTCATTCGGTGCTCGGGTGAAGTCTGTCTAAAAAAGCTGACGGTGAGCTCCGTGTCGCATTCCCACCTGACCTCTCTCTGGGGGTTTGTGAATCGACACTGTCGCTGCGCTACAAACACGGACCAAAGTGGGTTGCGTGTTCTCTCCCGATGACTGAACATTCCATCCACCCTCTAGCCAATACAGTGGACCAGAGAGATATAGGCCTGGAATAGATAGATTAAGACCAGAGAGTATAGGCTGAGCTTAATTACTCTTTGTTCCTGGACCCTGGCTGCTCAGTTCATTTCATAGGGGTCAATTGCAAGCGAGGACAATTCCGAATTTCCGAAAGCTGATCGTTAAGAATAAATTATGATGATTTTCATTATTTACTTTCAGTTTGCAAGGACTGCATTGTCCGCTACCTGGAAACAAGCATCTATTGTCCCGTCTGTGATACTCTGGTCCACAAAACAAAGCCAACATTATGTCTCCGGTGAGTACGTTACGAAAGAAGATTGTATGAAGCGAGATAAGCGTTATGAAGCTATGCAGTGCGTTATGAATTTGACGAAGAAAGAACGTTATGATTCTGTTCATTCCAGGCGAGACAACGCGACACAAGATTTGGTTTACAAACTGGTGCCGAAACTCCTGACCAGTGAGTATAATATTCTGATTACCATGGCGATGACTGATTAATGCTAATTACAGACGAAGTTCAACGCAGGAGAGCGTTTTATTCACAAAACCATCCCCCTTTGAACCACGTGACCAACACGACCCCCCACGAAGACCACGTGACGAAAAGGGCGCGAAAATTCTTCACTGAAGATGAAAAAATGAGCGTGCAACTGCTGCTAAGTGACAAGTGAGTGCCGCGAAAATTAAATTTAAGTTATGTTAATTCATGCATTTATTTAAAGCGGGAAACCGGTTTCCCTGTCAAAAAAACGAAAGCGTGACGAGGAAGCACCTCTTAAGGTCAGAATAATTGCCACGACACATAATATTGTTATTAATTATAATAATCATTTGCATTAAATTATATTTAATGATATTCCATTTCACAGGAGCCCCAGTGTCGATACCTGCTCTGTCCTGCGTTATTGACTATTGGCCTGGTTAAGAAATTCCTACGACTTAAATTGGACTTGAAACCGAAATATCAGGTAACCGCAGAATTTAAAAATAATAGTATAAATTGAATTAAAACTACATTTGGTGAATATTACGATCCACGTATGTATAATTAATCCTATAATTAATATTGAAATATAATTATCACAGACACGAATTCCGTTTTTTTATTTTATTTTTTTCGAAACTGCATGTTATAAAGGTATATATTATAAAATTTTAATATACATTCTACCATTTCAGATTGATGTGTTTCACACAACAGAGTCATTGAAGGACCACTTCTCCTTAATGGACATCGCTTACATCTACAACTGGACACGGGTAAGAAATCACAATTCTGATAACACACAAATTTCATATATCGGATCAATTTTGAGTATGAAGTGAATTTGGAAGCGAATGCTTATCCTTGCATCATTCTCGTTCCAGGCACAGCCCCTGGCCTTGCACTACAGCATCTACGACACGAGTCCTCGCCCTCGACCGTCGACCAAGCGCGTCACCTACAACCTGCCCCCCCTCAACACCTCTCCTCCCCCTTCTCCTTATTCTTCCCCCGAATACGGCGTCCGCAGTTTCAACCAGGGATTCTACATCCGGGAAACAAGTCACGCGGTCATTCGCGAGATCAGTTTCAGCAAGAAATGCAAACGCAAGAGAGGTCGACCAAAGAAATTGCAACCGGTCGAGAATCGCAACTTCACCTTCCAGAACACCAAAGATCGCTTAAAAGCGCCAGTTTGTTTTGCGCAAGAATTGCTGAGCGATATTGAAGCAGACTGCAGCGAGTGTTCCATAAGAGGAGTTATTATGAACAGCAACGATGGCGGACTCTGCGATCAGACCATCGATCGGGTGCCACGTTCATCGACACCCGTGCATGACCCGTTCAGAAAATCACCCGTGTTATCAACGGATAACGACAGTGGCTATGAAGCCAGTGACATGCCTAAGGATTTTGCGATGTTACGCTTCAATAGTGATGAAGAAACTGATTGAAAATTCCGAGGATGTTTATTTTGGTTTCAGAAAGGGTAAACTTTATTATCACTTATAATTGTGAATAAAATATATTATGTAATATTCTATGTGAAATAAAATTGCTCTGCTGATAATTCACCTATTTTGTATAATAAGTAAAATCGAAAGGATTTATAGTAAGATCAATTTTATTGTCAATGTTGAAATTTGCGTTGAGGGCGAATTCTGTGGTTTTGAGCACGGAGGTATTAGTGATGCTGGGGGCATATAGTTTCTTTGGTTTGGTGTTATGACTGCAAGAGAAGGCTTTGAGTTCCTCAGTCGATCAAAAATGCAGATAGTGCTGAAATATTCAGCTCTGATGAAATTTCAGCTTCATCGCTTATTTTAACGCTAAATCAATTTAAGACTGGTATTTGTATAGAGTTGTTGAATAATTTTAAACTTGTTCTCAGCTAAGCCAGTATTACATCACAGTCAATCTGCACAGCTGATTGACACAGTTACACATCTCATAAATATTAATCTAGCATAACAGTTTGCCCTGTTACCATGGTGACAACAAATCCAGATGGCAATCCAAAATAATGTACACTTGTAAATCATGATGGCTAACATAATAACAACAATCGATATGGCATCAAAATTTGTGAAATATGATACAAAAAAGTTGTATTATATATCAAGAATACTATCACAAAGAATTGAAACTATGATCTATATATCGAGTCTTTGAATACTGCGGACTTGTAAAACTACAACGGGCAGCCAAAAAAAGTTTATGATAAAAATAAATAACTTTTAATGTACATGAATATATAAACCGCTAAGATGCAATTGAAAAAAATCTATGAGGTTCACAACAGATCATCCCTGCTTATAGGACACGAAAAATTATGTTGCATTGCATTAAATATGAAATGATAAATTTTAAGTTAAAATGAAAGATAATAAGAATATTATCAAACACAGGTATAGTTTCAGTATACAAATTCAACAATATCACAGAGCAAAAAAGGTAAGGGGAAACGAGACAAATTTCTCATTAAAAAGAAATAAAAATTTGCAGAATCAGTCGTACTCTGAGCCAATGGTGATGCTCACATTGCCATCATGAATGAAGGTGGAGTGGTACCATTGGTTGGTATCCACGACAACTGCAAAATATAAACAGTCACCAAGGAAACAGAAGAAACTATACATACTTATGTCTCCGGGAGCCATGTGTACTTTGAGAGGAGAGCAAGTGAACTGGCACTCAGGAGGGGGAACGAGGTGCCAGGTCTTGCTGCCCTGGATTTGCGCTTGCCAGGATGGGCGCCGTACGCTATCCAGCTACAAGAAGATGAATATATTACGAACAAATTATTCTAATTGATGGAATGTTTGAACGCACATGAATGGCAGCTCCTAAGCCACGCCCTCCCATGAATATCCAATCAATTGCACTCGACTCAGCGTCTGTCGGTAAAAAGTGTGGACGATGGTAATGTTTGCGCAGCTCTTCTTGCACTTGGTGGTTACAGTTGCTCCTGGAAACGATTACTCAACGATAACGTTTATATCATAATATGATTCCTTCTACTCACCAACCAACATACCACGGTTTCTCTCCGGACTCGTACTGAGCTCTTGCATCCTGCATTTGAAACAGCTCTCCGAGTGATCTGAATTCCGTACTGTAAGGGAAAAACTGGCATTCTTCCTCAACACTTCTAATAATGCCAGGGTCCTTTGTGTAAATTTCTTTAAAGTAGTCGTAGCTAAATGTTTCCATAGCAGACCAGTCTTTGACCGCATTTTTTACCAGCACAGGAACTGCTGAATAGGCATATTTATCACTGAATTCCTCTTCAGTAATGTTGTTCACAATCGGGAATGTTTTTAAGTGTCTGCACACATCGCAGTCGAAAATAGGGCGTGATACTTCCATTAAATACTCGTTATTTCCAATCAAACAGTCAATCGTCTCTACGTAATCCACGATTTGGTTGCTTTCTATAAATCGTGGTCCAAACAAGTAACCTCCGAATACAGCACACAATATAGCCAGAACAGTGTACAGAATTATCAATGCGGTAACGTTATGATTTTCATCAGTAGATTTGTTCGATTTGATTTCTGGTCGGCGAATGTGGTCTTCGAGCAGGAATCTCATGACGCAATCGTTGATCCCATGCCTGACGTAATGACTCCTGAGATTCTTAAATTCTTGACTCAAAAATGCAATTTTTTCATCGGTTGGTGATTCACGCGAAATTTTGCTTTCTTCGCTTGGTTCCGAGTTTTTCTCCTCCATGTTTGTTTACAAACAATCGATGAAATATCCACTCGGTTGAAAAAATCAATGATTATCATAACGCACTGAATTATTGCTAAAGAATATGGAGAACACAGCATCCAAAATCTTTGATCCTGTTTTTGATGTGACGATATTTTTGTAGAGGAGGCACTCAGATGGCAGTCATTGGGGAGAACATAGTGAAACACAGAGGAGATATTTGAGGTGTTATTGTGTGCAAGTCATTATACAAAACAGAAGAACTTTATCGAACGATTCAATGTTTATCACGAGAGTATAGGGGGGCTTATGCTTAACAGCACTAACGCAATTAGCCTTTTCGTCAGCGGCGATCTCAGATCTGTCTACAACGTAATTGGGAGGAAACAGCTCACCTATTTTTGCTAATCTCCCTGCTTCAGTTGGATTTTGATTCTAAATAGTCTTGCTCTGACCCAACGATGTTAAAGCATTAAAAATGCCGTCTTGTAACGACGTAATCCAGTGATTAACATATAAATTACTGTACCGTTTAATTAGTCGCTCATATGACTATTTCATTGATTCGGGTTGTTGGAGAAAAGCCTCTGATAAACTTTGATCCGCATTGATAATTTTGCACTGTATAATTAATTGAATAGATGAAGTCACTGCGCCTTTTTTTTTTTTTTTAGGGTTGCGACATGACAATCTGGTCGTTTGCAAATTAATTGCAATGAGGCCTATGGATTTATCACCAATAAAGCACCAACTTCCGAGACACTGAGCTTTGGTTTGAAAATAAAATGTTATACATGTACTTTCTTCACTTCTCTAGCGGCGCCAGTGAATCGGCGCTGATGAATGAAAACGACATAGCTTTGAAATCCAAAGGCTGTCTATTGCCCTGCGGAGAGTTATCAAAGATAAGCTACGCTACAGTAAGTAAAGTAGTAAAATGTCCTGGGGGGAAGCATATGCCAGTAAGTAAAGTAAAATGCCCTGCCAATTTCCTTCCATCTTTTAACCACACATTTCTTGATTCATCACACCGCACTATTTAGTGACTCAATATTACCGTCAAAATACTGTTAAAATTCATAGGTATTTCTAATCAATAGTTCATGTCATTTAAGTATTCAAATAAAGCTAAATAACTTTCATCTCGACCTCTTTTGTCTCTATTGTAATTTTCCACTGGATTGGAAATTTCTTTGAATATATAACTCAACCACATGCACTTCCAATTAACACTCTTCCCTGCTTTTGAGACTTCAAGATCAAATCATAATGCAAAGCATTTGAAAAAAAAAATATACTTATATATGAAAAAACTTTAAGTCTACTTCAATGCGGAACGAAATGCCTCTGCACCCCTTTTCCGCCACTTTACCAATTGATTGCGTGCTAGTGGGGTTTTGAGGCCCATGCGTGGTCTAACTGTTACTAGGTCTATGTCCTTCGATCTTATATTCGTTTATATTCATAAAATGCTTTAATTCACTTAACGCCAACCTTTTAGTTCAAATACTTGTTCGATCATAGCTCGCTTGCGCAACTTACGACTTGTGGCCGGTTTCGCCGTGAACGCTCATATATTTATTTTAGAAATTATGACTAAATTTAATTTAGTTTTAAGCTTGTATGATACAAAAGTTGTGCAACTCTCAGGAAGTGGTGACCCTTTGCGTACTGTTTGATCATTCCTATATTTACGGTCTTTACCTTATCTATTAAACTTTAATTGATTTGTTACTTTGCGAAAATGTGGGGATTCCCCTAAATCACGATTGAATAATTTCGATTGAACCAAATTTTGATCCAATTACTATCTCTTTCCATCAGGAGATCAATAGAGAGGCAGGAGGGATTAGAATTGAACTTTTTTGGGGGGGAATTATTGGATAACATTGTTGTGGTTTACCCAGATAGCATTCAAGTGTCGGTTATATGCCAGTTACCCGCCATCAGTGCCACAGAAGTATCACTTCTTGTCACTGTCGTTCTTCTACCACTTTTGTGGTGAGAAATATACACATAAGAAATGTCTGTGCCACGTAGGTGAAACTTCTCTGACAAGAAAGGAATTAAAATTATCACGTGCCACAATCATGCACTTTTTCATTCACATATCTGGCAATTTTTCTGAAAGCATTCAACCAATAAAGCCGTTGGGATTAGACATGCATATATCCACGCATTTCAAGTTTCAACTACATGCATCTTCAACGATTCTTCAGCTGCCTTCATCACTTTTTACCGGTGAGCTATTCTTTATACGATTGCATCGTTCATCATGTAAACATATATGTATATTACATATATGTGGTGTTGTAGGCCTACTCTAATTGCTAGTTAGAGTAATTGTTACTCTAATTGTTAGTTATTACAAGTAGCATCATTTGAGAAATACGATTGATACGTTCCACACAATTGTTACAATTGATTGAATTATACTTGGTTAGCAGTTTCACGGTTGAGATTTAAATTCTCTTTGTTTTCGAATTTCATCATCTTTATTCATCCATTTTTCTATTATAATTGTATGTAACTATTGGGTACTTGTAATTGATTACCCAGTTGTCATGTAAGAAGATCGGTAATCATTGGAAGATAACTAGCTCTGTTACTAACTACTCTGATCCTGGATCCGGAATGATCTCAATCAATTGTCAACTAATATCGTCAAATTTAATGTTTCCTTAATTTGAATAGACCCAGTAGGAAGTTAAGAGCCCACGAGGCAGCAACACGCGGTCGGCGCCTGTCGCTTATAGTGCGCGCATTTGTCGATTATATAATTATTCTGCATTCACCCGTCTCTTGCGACGATTCACGAACCGGCAAACTTGTTCTTAAATCTGATTTCGTAATCCCTCTGATGTTCAAATTAATTAGTTGTCATACAATTCGTAGTTCCTGAGAAAGTTGAGAGGCGTAATAAAGTAGGTTTAATCACCTGAACAGCAAACAGACGGCGACGGGATACTTAGAAGTGCAATAATACACAGCGCACACAGCAATATAAATATTTATACGAAGGAATTGGAAACATATCAGTTTTAAACACATTGAAAATAATTTTAAATACTTACTGCATGCTGTTGTTGAACCATCAAGAGTGGAACCCTAATTGTGCCGACACGGTCGTCAGCTCCAGCAGGCTGTTGCAGACAGTCTTGTTTGTGTTCGATCTACCACAGCCGAGCCTGGATATCTAGAAAAAGAAGAAAATATATCAGTAACTCAGCAGTATTAAAGCACAACACAATTGAACGCAGAGTATAGCATTAAAGCAAATGGATTATCTAAATTGAATAATCAACAATCTCAGTTCGACGAAGATTCTGGATCCAATAAGAATAGCTATCATTAGAGATTTCATACATTACCACTGGAGCAATTACAGTGGAATCTGTGGTATATCGAGCTGCAGCAATATGGCATCTGAACATCCTGAACATAAACCAATCGACTGTTAAGCCATAATCCCCCTCAATTTAGGCGTTGGTATAATCGTGCAAAGCTGGTTATTAAAGTGTAAGAATGAATCGGATACGACTGATAGCTGATAAGCAAAATCATAATTCACGCAGTAGATCTCTTTGAGTATATCGCTTTAAACAGCGAGCGCACCTCAACTTGTCAGTTTCATGCACGGCATTATTGCCCAATCTTTCTTGATAATTGAATATTATCAAAAGCTTAATATAGTATGATGCATGTGAGCCGCTCATAGATCGCACATCAAAGCATATACATGTGCATGCACATGCATGCCTACACAATAGCGTGCGTGCATCATACATTATTACATCTTTACATGACAGCGCGCATAAGATAAGATAAGGTAATTTATTGTTCGATTAAAGAAAAAAAAAAGCAGAGAAAAACAACACATTCAAAACAAAATAGATAATCGAACAAATGGTGCACCAAGAACAAGCTTTTTTTGGCACCAAAAAATATGTGAAAAATAAAAATACGTTGATAACAATTATGGAGTTCGTTGCGTGAGGGTGCGGAAACGATACTAAGAAACAAAATAGTACAGGTATATTTATATTCGACCATACAAAGCAAAACAAAATGGAAACTTTACACATAATACACAGACATAGAAAGAGAAAAAATGAGAAAGAGAAACAAAAAAAGAAAGAAAAGTTCTTCCGGTCATTAAGAGTAAAGAGCATATAGTTAGTTTTATCAACATTGAGGGATAACCTGTTCGCTCTAAACCAAAAATTCCGTGCATGAAGCCCTGTGTTCATAGTGGCTTGTAGTCTATTGATATCACTATCGGCAACAAATATAGTGGTGTCATCCACAAATAAAATAGGTTTGGCAGCATTGAGGGAACATTCGATATTGTTGATGTAAATTAGAAATAATAGGGGACCCAGAGTTGAACCTTGTGGAACTCCAATATGAATATCTAACACTGATGAGAAAATATCAAAGTATTAAACGCATTGGGATCTATCGCTAAGATAACTATTAAACCAAGAAAGGGCAACGCCCCGGATACCATAATGCTCCATCTTTCTCAGAAGGACTGCCCGATCAACTGTGTCAAACGCCTTACGTACGTAGGTCCAGAGAAAGTCCAATAACATGTTTTTTTTTGTTTTTGTTTTTGTTTTTGTTTTTGTTTTGTTTTTTTGTTTTGTTTTGTTTTGTTTTTTTTTTTCATTAGGGGCTTTTGAGATAAATTCAGTAGCTTTTTCTGTTGACAATTTTTTTTTCGAAAACCGAACTGCTGATTACTGAGGATATTATTACTTGTGCAATACGCGTATAGCCTATTGAAAAAAAGTCTTTCAAATAATTTTGAAAATGAGGGCAGTACCGAGATTGGCCGGTAATTGTTAAAACATTCTCTCTTACAAGCCTTATAGACGGGAGTTATGTTCGCGCATTTCATGTCCTTTGGTACAATTCCACACTGAAGGGAGACATGGAATAGATGTGTTAAGTAGGGGGTAAATATATCATTATTACTTTTTACAACAATGGGGCTGATTTGATCATGCCCGGGACTACCAATTTTCAGTTTAATGATGGCACGAGAAACTTCTTCTTCACTGATCGGGTTGAGGTAGAAGCTATTGACATAGTTTCCGGGGAGGTTGTCAATAAGACTACTGGTAGTTTGTGGTATCTTAGAGGCGAGCTCAAGGCCTACCTACATTTACAAAGTAGTCATTAAAACCATCTGCAATTTTAATTGTATTGGTTTCAATTTTGTCATTTATTAGAAAAGAAGTGCTGATAGTTGTTTTATTCGGGACATCGATTATTTCTTTTAGTATTTTCCAAATTTGTTTGATGTTTTTACAATTGCCAAGAAATTGTTGTTCTTAGTAAGATTTTTTGTTGTTGCAAAATTGACAACATCTCTACAGACTGTTTTATACTTTTTTATAAAACAGTAGGCTTGAAGTGAAAACATCTATACAACTTATTCTTTGTGGCTATCGAAGTCTTAATGGCAGAAGTTATCCAAGGCTTTGTTGGTCGCTTTGATTTCTTCCTACAAACTATCGGAAAGGACAAATTATAGATCGATTTAATTTTACTTAAAAATAAGCAGTATGCCGTTTCAGCGTTATTGTCCAAGAGGTCTGTATCTAAGAGACGGTTACGGAAGTCAGACAGTGTGTTCTCGTTAATTCGACGATAGGATGTGTTATTAGAGGAATGAAAGCCACCAACGGGAGCAGCGGAAGTAAAGATCGAAAATAGAGGTAAATGATCAGAAATATCAGTGTATAAGATACCACTAAAGTGTTGATCGAACATCCCATCACAGAAGATGTTGTCAATAAGTGTCGATGTATAAGCAGTGATCCTTGTCGGTTTATCAACGAGAGGCAATAAAGAGGCTGTTATAATCGAATCCATGAACTGATTCGTGCCTACATGGGTATCACTGTTGAGTAGGTCAAGGTTAAAATCACCCATGACATAACAGGGCGAATTATAATTCTTCAGATTATCAAGTATTTTGTCAAGTGACTGTAAAAATAAATTAATATCAGAATTTGGTGAACGATATATAACACCCACAATTGGTTTGCGCACACACGGAAGAAGGCGTCTCAACCAAGTGCTGTGTGCGCTGTGTATTCAACTTCTAAGTATCCCGTCGCCGTCTGTTTGCTGTTCAGGTGATTAAACCTACTTTATTAAGCCTCTCAACTTTCTTAGGAAATACGAATTGTGTGACAACTAATGAATTTGGACATCAGAGGGATTACGAAATCAGATAAAAGAACAAAGCTTGCTTTCAGATAAGCCGCCGCGTTTCAAAAAGTGTATGCTTCTGGCACGCGATAATTTTAATTATTTTCTTGTCAGAGAAGTTTCATCTACGTGGTACAGACATTTTCTTATGTGTTTAATTCTCGCCAAAAAGTGGCAGAAGAACGACAGTGGCAAGAAGCGATACTTATGTGGCACTGATGGCGGGTAAATGGCATATATCTGACACCTGAATGCTATCTGCGATATCTGGGAAATACCTGAGTATTTTTATATTTTCTTTTATTGTTAAAATGCTTACCAGTACAATAACACATCATGAACAACGTTCCCACAACGGAGTTAATTGCTGATTCGAAAGACATTGTCGTCAGCCGACATGAGCACCGGGTTCTCGATCATCACCAAGATAAATTAAGAAGCTCTTTGATGAACAGGTAACCGAGATCAGCATCGATCATTTTCTTATATCCTTAATCTTTGCTATTTTGCAGATGCGGCCCAGATTTTCGAGTTGAACTCCATCACGGATCCCACATCCGGGTTCAAGGACCAAGGGATAAGTTAAAAGAAGCAGGATGTGTCGTCTCGGATTTGATCCGTGATGTCGCACAGACAACTGTAAAACTAACGAAACCAGGTATAACTATTAGATATTAAAGATATTTCCTCATTTTTTATTTGAGTTACCATTTCTTCTCAGGGTTTGATGAAAATATATTCAACCATGGGAATGGCCTGATTCACCGTGAGCACCTTGAAGTGAAACATAAATGCGTCATTGAAGCCGCTCTTCCTAGGAGAAGGTGACCATAATCACAGGCTGCGATACAATGCTTTATTCCTAAAGTTTGCAGATCCCCTTCCCATTTGTTTGATAAGACGCATAGTCCATCTTATGCCCCCGGTGAGTCTTTTGGCTCATTCATGTTAAATGGCATTTACGGAAATCTCAGAAATCAATGAATTGTTCTTGAAGTGTTTAAGTAGTTTTTATGTTTGAGCCACATAAAAATTGCATAGGTTGCAGTCGGCGAGCACAGCAACGTCAACAATGAGTTATTATATAACAAATTGTCTGTTTACAACTCACAATTACACCGCCTAGTAGGCAACCAAACAAAATGGAGCAAGCTAAGCACCAATTGATCTACAGGAACATTAAAATATGAAATACAATCGAGCAGCTATAACTATTTCAGAGCTAATCGATGCGTACATTTCCTTGCATGCGTTTACAGTAGCTGCTGAAGCAAAACTAAATAAGCCAACCATCAGTTGTTTGGAGAGAGAACTTGACATTCATGTTTGGGCACTGGGAGGAGACAAGGCCAACAATGTCATCACAAAAATCAACGAAATGATCGACACCCAACTTTACAGCTGCTACGAGCTCCCAATTGTTGACGGCATTTCGGAAGAATGTTCGGACAAAGTACTCGAATTGCAGTCACATAAAGTGAAAGTCGACATACGTGAGTCTTGATTACGCAATCTTTTATTGTGAATGGAAAAAAATATGATTTTTTTTTTGTGGGGGCGTTTTTAATATCAGGTCAAAGCCAACACAAAGTTATATTGGCTGGTTGCAAAGATGAAGTGGTCGAGGCGAAGATACAAGCTCACAAACTGATCATTGAAGATCAGGCCGAGCAGAAATTTGCCCTGAAAAAAACTTCGTTTGAAGGCATCCAGCGACAAAGGCCTGATTTGAATCCAACCAGCTACCTGCATCTCCTAAGCGAAGCTGAAGTTCTAATTCCTTCGTATTGGACTCACAATGCGGGAGAACCTTTATCTAAAGTTATAAAGGAGAAACCTGAGCTCAGAATTGCGGAGCTTCAATTGAACGAGCAGAGAGGCAAAGCGATCACTGAGCTGGTCAGCGCAACGTGGAGCAGTGAGTTGGTCGGTCGTGGCCAAGATGCCGCAAATCTGAAAAGCTACAAGAAACTTCGTGTCACTAAAATCGAGCGCGTTGAAAACCCGAGACTGTGGAAGGCGTATACAACGAAGAGGGCTGATCTCCTTTTGAATGCAGCCAAAGGCGCACCACGCCGACAGAAGATCAGAACTCATGGCCAGAATCTGGACAAAACAGTCGTAACGGATATCAACGAAACGTACTTGTTTCACGGATTACCGATGAGGAACGTACGTGGGATTCAATCACAGGGCTTTGACCCTCGTCTCTCGGGGAGCAGCGTTCTCTTTGGGTCTGGATCTTACTTTGCCGAATCGACCACCAAGGCTGACCAGTATTCAGGTTCGTTCACAGGCGTTTAA
Organism: Capitella teleta; assembly: GCA_000328365.1. Lineage (NCBI taxonomy): Eukaryota > Metazoa > Annelida > Polychaeta > Capitellidae > Capitella > Capitella teleta. The sequence continues at coordinate 138,794 of KB310836.1, forward strand.
ATGACCGTTGTGAACACAGTTCATGTTCTCAGATGACCGCCAATCCCGTACTGAGCCAGGGCATCCGTTAGCCATGCTGCTGTGCCGAGTGCTCCTGGGAAGTGCTTATAAATGCGATGAAGCCAAGGATTTCAAACGACCTCCTTGCACTCAATGCCACGATGACAAATGCGCCGATCATGAAACCTTCCATGATTCTGTCATCGGAGTGAAGAAAGAGAAGAAAGGCCGAGCGCTACTCTTCAGAGAATTCGTCATCTACGACAAATCGCAGAGCTACCCAGAGTACATCATACATTACGAGCGACACTACGGACAGTGAGTCATACTTGTTCACTTCTGTTATGCACAAATCAAAACATAACTTGACAGAAACGGAAATACTTTATTTATCCCCCAATATTCACGAAGGAAAAAATTCTTACAATGAAATTTTGAAAAATTGAAAAATTTTAAATCATGAAATTTTGTTAAAGAATTATCATTAATAGGCATATAGTGCAAGTGCGGAGGCCGCGAGTACCTCAGTCGGTTTGACCTTTTGACCCTTTGACCTATTTTGAGGTCAGATTGACCCACGGGTGTCATATGCTTGTGAATTGTAATTAAATGCAGTTGTTACTCTGAATGAAGAGCCTAACTGGGGATTATTCAAGGGTTGGGAAATCCTCGATCCCGAGTTCTGTTCTTGCGCCGTATCAACCAATGGGGTTTTGGTGGGGTCGCAAAAGCCAATCATGCTCGTGTTCATTGCAATCGATCTACAGGGTGTTCTTTTATCTTGTGCAGGCTGTCATCCCCAGAGGAACCAGGAGCGTCATCTCAGAAATTACGCCGAGATTGAAACAGACAACCTTTGTCCCATTCTTATCGCTGTACTAATGGTTATAATCTATGATATGTTGTGTGCTGTCGGGATTTAAAATCCAATGACGAAGAGAAATAGGAGTACCATAAATCATCTCCCTTACAAGAATAAACTCCCAATAAATCAATCATAGATATATCAAAGAATAATTTCACTTAAATAATTGTTGAACATTGAATAAACGTGGTCACAGCAATATTATCAGCTCATGTCGACTAATTCAAAAGCTTCATTTTATGAGTTTACATCAGGATTACGCCGCTAATGAGCAAAATAACTACATGACATTTTATTATGTAATGTATGATGAGAAACATCGTAAAATTAATTTGCAATGGGGCAATTGCAAGGGTTGCTTATAAATGTCAGACAACGTATAATCATCTAATGTACCAGTTATATTATCTCTGTTATGTAATAATTCAGTTGAAGTGTACGAAATAAACATTGGTACATATACACAGTGGGCCAAAAGTGGTATTCTACTCCATTTTAGCGTTTCAATGCTTTTCAATGAAGCTGCGCTTTACCGACAAAGTGCCATAAAACAGATCGCAGAGTGAAAACCACACAAAGATAAGAAAAATGAATATTTGGTATAGTTAATCTAACATTTCATGCTGCTATTCCTATCATTCCTATTCCAAGTCCATCGACAATGATGTCGCTTCATCTCAATCAATTGAGCGCACCCAACTACATTCGACGATATTTTCCCTTAATTTTGGTGGAAAACGGGGGCCCCAGGCCATGAGCACAAATAAGGCATTGCTTATGCACTATGCCACGAGGATGCTGTTGTTTTAATTGTAGCAGTCATATTTACATTATAACATCCACACAAAGCACAATTTGTATTGAAGCATCATACAGCAAATGACATTCATTCAGGGGCTGATTCAGTCCTCTTTGCGATCACACACCACTCGCATTTATATCTGCCCCACTCATTCAAAACTGAAAAGCATTGAGATCTTTTATATGGAGTAGATGTAGACTACTTTTGACCCACTCTGTATAAAAAAGTGTTGAAGTATAACTCGTATAATAGTATTCAGTTATAGGGCATTACAGTTAGCCCAAATTGATCACAATAAAATCCAAAAATTCATAACAATTAATAATTATCAATATTAGCAATTGAATTTTTCAATTACCACCATTAACTCCATCCCCATGTCACTTCATTATAAATTATGACTTTGAAATCTGTACGAGACACTAACGAGGGAGGGTCCAGAAGAAATGATCCTCGGGCATTTCGCGAGGTGATTGAAGCTTGATTTTCATTTATTATTCAACATTGGCATACTCAAGTAGATTACATTATTCCTAAGAATTTTCCAACGCTTCAATGCTTTACCAGAAGAACTCTTCAAGAACCATATCAGTTCAGTGTTGCCTTCAAAATGACGTCATGTGAGTATTTTTTAGATTTCAAATTGATTTGGCCGTCCAGCATAGTGGATGTTCTGTGACAATAGGGCTGTACGAGACGCTACCAAACCGGCAAAATGCGCTGAATCATTATAACAATTTTACAGGAAACTTATATTGGTTGCTAGGCAACATGTGCGAAAAGCACGTGAGAATCGGACAACTATTTCCCCTCGAGGCTCATTACTTCTGGGCCCTCCCTCGTATTTTGTGCTTAACATTAACTCTACAACTTACAAGACTACAACTTGCACGACAATTCCCTTGTAATACCTGTGTATATGAATACAGATTTATATATAGGCCTACATTCGTATAATATCAGCACTTCGAAAATCATAATTGCTTTTGTGCAAGACTACACTTACTCCTACTGCCATAGAGTGGCTAAAGTCAAACATGACAAATCGCGCCCAACGAGTACAGATCGGAGAATCCGAATCGGATGCAAGAACGCTGACATGCAGAGTGCCCCAGGGATCGGTGCTGGGTCCCATTTTATTTATCGTGTACACCACAGAACTTCTAGTGAAAGAGAACGCCAACTTCCACGACACACAGGTATATGCCATCAGCACTGTTGATGACATCGCAAGTGCGTGTCATCAATGTTGATGACAAGCACCAATAATCACATGCAGTCGGCCATGAAAAAGGTACCTGGACCTGGATGGCAAGAAATTTGATTAAACGTAACCCCAGCAAGACTGGATTTTTAGTCATCCGAAATTGATATCAAACGCAGACGACTAAGTTTCGCACATGAGCATTATAAACGACGAGAGAGTGGAGCCAAGATCTCATGCAAGAAACATAGGTGTGCTGTTCGACAAAACCTTATCTATGGCTGCACATGTGTAGGCGGATACACAGAACTTGAACATGCAGCTGCGGAACAAGGCCAGGGTTCGGCGATATATCACGAAGGAGACCACGCACACTGCAGTGCATGCACTTTTCACTTCTTGGTTGGACTACGGCAATCCGCTATTGGCAATGCAACCCGCCTGTCGACTGAAAAGCCTGCAATTGTCCCAAAATGCAGCTGCACGGATAATCGTGAGAGTGCCGCGATGGGAGCACACAACGGATTACATTCAAACTGTGTGTCCTAATGTTTAAAGCGATCCATAATAAAGCCCCAGCCTACATAAAGGAGATGATATCACTAAAATTTTATAGTTATGTTTTTAACATGGAGTAGATAGACTTTTTTTTTTTTGGCCCACTCTGTACGTAGAGTATTATAAGTATAAATCGGCGCTGAGTTGAATAACTCAATACTATGTGACCGAAGCACTATTTCAGTCTCTGCCGGGACTATAAATGAAAGGATGATAACATGAACACGATTTTGCCAAACTGTCATTAATAGGCCTACTATACGCATTCAAACGGGAAACATATAATTATGTTGCACTGCATGCAAACGCATGCATACCATTCTGTGGATCTACGAGTCTCTCATGCGAACATAATTATATTTTACAAATCCGATATTATGTGTGGCCGCAACAAAAAAAATAAATAAAAAAATAAAAAAATAAAAATGCTCTGCTTGTACTTAGTAGGATGTCAGTGCTCTTTCACCCATCATGATATTCATGGTGGGAACTTAGTTGCATTGACACTGCAAGATTTAAGCCCAGCGCAAAAATTATCCTCTCACAGTGGATTGTCGCTATAGTTACAACATGTTCCTTGGATATTCTGTGAAGCGCCAGATGTCTCCGAGTGCGTTATATACAGGGGGTTATATACAGGTTATATACGTACGCAGGGCTTACAGTTCTTCATTCCGGTCACCAATGCAAAGTACCAAGTTTCAGGAAAGAACATAACCGCCATTCCTCAAAGTATTCCCCTAAACACAAGCGACTTGGAGATTCGCTTCACTTCAATCGAAACCGTCGAGGAACACTGACTTGCGTGGATTTATCGCGCAACCAAATCGACGTCATTCACACAAAGGCATTCTTGAAATTGGTTAATTTGACAGAATTAAACTTGTCACACAATAAACTGACGGATATTAATTATTTATCCAATTTGCACTTGGTCTCACTTGACCTTTCGTATAATAAGATCAACCCGCAAAAGAAGAAGGTATTGACGTCAATCAAACACCTGGTCATCCGAGGAAACAACATCGCGGATCTCTCAGATCTGAAGTCGATTTCACAGTCATTTGAAAAAGTACATGTGTCTGGCTATAACATTGGGATTCGAAGCGCAAGCGACATTTATTCTGTCATTTCGTCGCTGCCAGGTATATTAACCTTGGAGAACTGCAACCTGACGACGTACATTTCCCGATCTGAGGCCGCTGAACAGGAGATTTGTCTTGCGTATTGACTCCAACCCATTCCACTGCGATTGCAGTTTGTCGTGGATGAAACTGACTCCCCCACGGTTGACGCTATAATATTATGCCAAGGTGAGTAATTTTGCACATATATCAACTATTAGAAACTCAATAATTATTAATTAGAAATTGACAACAGCAAATCATTTTATTTGCATAGATTTGGTATGATGTTCACTGCCAACCAATAATAAGCAATGAATGAAGCAATGCGATATGCACATCGTGGATAAATACCACCGACGCTATTCCTATAGCAGAGCATCTTATATCCTTATACTAGATTAGCATCGATAATCAGATTGTCAATGTCCTGGATATTCCCAACAACGCAGTCTATATTTACAGTACGTTGGAGACTATTGTAGTGGGATGAGTATCCAGCCACTCTTTGGACCAACTCTCGGAGCGACAAACATCACCATTCTGGACCATGTGTGTCAATAAATCACAATTTCGGACACGTTGGCTTAGAGTAAGAGCCAAATATAAACTGCCTATTCATGTCTATACTTCCTCGCCCACAGGCAAAGTGACGACTTCGAAACTCAACCAGTAAAGTCCCCCAAGAGCATCCCGGTGTACGTTTACCCTGCGGCAGATGAATGCAACGATATTGCATTTAATTGGTTTGAATTTCACGTACAAAGATATGCCGGTTAGCCAAGATGTCTTTCCGAAGACATTGACCGTTGAGTGAGCACCTAATTTCGTCACAATTATTTTGAGTTACAATAAATAAGATTGCAGAGGAGGCGCTCAGATGACAGTCATTGGGGAGAACTGTGACGTCATCAGTAACCCCAAAATGAATGTCACCCAATACCCCATAACAACCAATGGATCAATGACCTTTGCTCAAGTTGAGTATCCACCCTCAGTGAGTCATTGATAACACATTCAAGAGCACCGGGTCACCTATTCCCTCCACAGGCATGTTCAGTGAATAATGATACCCGCATGCGATGAAAGACTCCTCGCTTGGAGCTACCATCAACTGAGATACATGGCGTCTTTATCGCTGAATTTCATTTTGGTTTCTCATTCGATGAATACGAGGAATACCAAGAAAACAAAAAACAGCAACAGTATATCCCTCGACCTCCCCGTCCGCCAAACACCTCAGATCACAGATCGAACACCACTGGCCTCCCTTTGATGCCAAACAAGGCGAACCTCTCGACCTCCAGGTAAGAATTTCCACATCCATGTTTCATCGATTCTTGCCTTCAGTTGGATCACATCCGATTGCCACAGGCGTTGTAACTGCAGCCATCTCCTTCATTTTGACGCTTCACAAACGTATTGGTCTCCATGGTTTACTTGGTGGCAGAGGTGACAATCATCCAGATCTGAGAGTTCTTAAAATTCATTGGTCCGCATCACAAATCCTTAAATCCACGGTCATCCTGCTCCACATTTATTGAATGCATGCCATTTCGACTGCTGTTGTGCATCAGACATGGTTCAACTCGATCTTATTGATAATTGATAATGGCTGATAATAAATACACCTGAAATACCTGAGAATGTTGCTCCCATAGATTGCGTGAGGAGATTTCCAAGATCAGGCTGTAGTTAAAGAGGGCGGTCTTGCGTGCACCATTGCCAAGAGGTACGACAACCAAATACTATTCTTTCCACCTGTCGAACAAGACGTCCTCCTCAACGCTAGCACTACCTGCCACTCATCCCCAGATTCACACACTGTTGAAGTAAGCCGATCACTTTGCAAACGCTTTCTTGTACTTATGTTTTGTTCGCAGGTGCAAGTAGGAAACAATCAACGCGCTGGTTGTTTGTCGTATGCTGAGAGCAGTTACATGATGGTCATAGTGATAGTAGCATCCTGTGTTGGTGTTGTTATTGTAGTCGGGATATGCATTGGTTGCTATGTCAAATTCAGGAAACGAAAATACCAAAGATGTCGCTATGACACACCGAGTAGACCTCAGTATGAAATTCCGATGAATTTATTGGATCCTATTTGACGTTGCATTCCGTGTCATATTGACACTGATTTACACCCAACACTTACATGCTGTGCTATATCGCTCGGTTTGCTTGATCCTATTATAACAATATATTTGCACCTCAATATAATAGTTATGTTTATGCACAAATTTACATCACTCTGTTTGGCCAAATGATACCAACATGGACTTATATGGTACGCAACGGACACACTCGGTGAATATTGAAGTAATTATGAGAATCATTGCACAAAACAATCAGAAAACGAGCTATGCTTGGAAGCAAGATTTACATGAAACGTATGCAGCATTTTATTCAACACATTGCAATATTGAATCCTTTTAAATCGTGAAATTGAAGAACGAAATTAATCCCAAACAAACATGAATAAAACGATTTCTCCCACGGTTTGAATGTAGCTCAATATAAGCATATTTACTTTTCGTTCTAGGCAATTATATACCATAGATTAATCACAAAGAAATTGGTAGAAATATCATATACAACTCCATATTGTAACGCATGTCTCCTGAAGCTATAACCATCAAAGGCAGCAATAAATTACTTTGGTTTGAAGTTGTCTTTTTCTTTTCTGATGGCAGCCATCACTTCAATGACATCACTCGCTCCAACATGATCTTGAATCAACTTCTCACTGCAAAGGAAAATCAAACATTTCCATCGATCTTTAATTATCAACAACAATAGCTACTCTGGCGTCCGGAAATTAGATCAAACTTAATCAACGTCATTCAGTCGCCTGGTGTGTTCAAAGTGAACAAATGAGCAAACTGCTCAAATGCCAAAGAATCGTGTTAAAGTAAGACGACTCTTTCAACATTAAAAATAATGCCACAAATAAAAAAAATCCACAGAATAGAATAATTTCAATCATTATACAGGCTAACCAACCCAACCAGTGATCAGGCTGCAGCAATCAGGCTCTCACAAATGCTTCAATGTTCTGGTTTATTTTAGGCCAATAATTTTAACGAAATTTACAACAGGGAACCCGAAAGTAAACTTATAATTATTTACTTCACAGAGCTTTACTCTTGAAAAATTTGTTCTTCTCAAACGAAGTTTGGAGCCGATTCAAAGCATTCCATATTGATTCCCATCCATTGTTGTGCATTCAAGCAGATAAATTACTACGAGTAAAGCTTGTGCTCGTACGCAGGCGAGTAAGCGAGCGACTCAAGTAGTATAATTAATGCAGGAGAAAATTTAGTTTGATATTCGAATTGGTTGCACACAGTGCATTCAAAGCCGAAGCTTCGGAAAATGGCCAACAGTAGTCTAAAACCAAAGATTCGCCCATCACAAGTCCTTACATCATCCACTAACCTGACTCTCATGAATGGATTGAATTGCATTTCTTCCCCAATCGTGGATGGAATCGTCGGCTGATGGTTCTTGCGTTGAGCCTCAGCCCATTGCAACTTGCTCACAACCGCAGGATTCTCCGGTTCCACACTCAACGCAAACTTCAAATTGGAGACCGTGTACTCATGGCCACAGTACACTTTCTGCAGAGGAGAGAAAAAGCGACATGAGAATAATCCTACAACCAAGTGAGTGAATGCAACACTAAAAACGCCATAAGAAATGACTCTCAATACTACATGACATTATTGCACGGTTCTATGGCTCAGGATAATTCACAATAATGATGCATAATAATAATAATGTTCACCGTGGTTGGATGGAGCTTGGACAGAGTTTCATTGAGCGCTGTGTGCATCTGTTGAGCCGTCCCTTCAAAAAATCTTCCGCATCCTCCCACAAACAGCGTATCCCCTGCAAGCAACACCATACGGTCAATGAAGAATTCCATCATTTCCCTCAATTGACAGCCTAATTAATGACATGTTCATACATTATGATAAATGTACCTAAAGAGAATCACAAGCATAAAATAAGTTCAAAGTTCACTGCTCTCAACATACGGGAGGCAGCTCAAATAGCAGATGAAACAAGATCGTAACAACATTATACAATGCAGATAGAGAACAACATAGTCAATTTCTGATGCCATCAAACCGAACAACATTCCTCATTCAATCCCCTCAGTTTCAAAGGAGAATTATAAGACAAGGAAGTTAAAAACCAAGCATTGAAGGCACATCTCTGGTTGTCATTAATCTCATCTAATCATGAATATAAACTTTGCATTAATTACATTACCTGTAAAAACAGCAGGTGCATCGTCCGTTTGTGTGTTATTCACAAGAAAACAAATGTGTCCAGATGTGTGGCAAGGAGTAAACAAGCATCGAACGCTCAAAGATCCAATCTGTAAAAGGAAAACAGTTGATGAAACTAGCGTAAATCAAAATTGAAAAAGACCTTAAACTCATCACCATGCTTCACTTTGTGGTTCAAGGCTCCGATTCGGTCATCTCCACCATACACAGTCAATCCAGGCACCAACTTCGTGAGAGCCTCATTGCCATTAGCGTGGTCCCTGATGGGGAAGTGATTTGTTATTGGCATTCCAGTGGAATTTACTCATTTTGTTAACTTGAAGAAATTAAGCGCAGGAGAAATTCAGATATGTAGTTCTTCATTACATGTACCAAGGTCACTGGAGAATGGAGCAATGAGTCATGGAAGGCATTGGGATACTTTGCTGAGCAAGGGACATGAAACAGTGATAAAGTCACTTTATCTCATAGCGCTAAAATTTGGTGTAGATTTTATGCTTCGACGGCTTGTTTTTATTTTGTACAACAAATGTTTATGTCTGTGTGTTATCATTGAACAGCTCCTTGCTAACTTATTCGACAGCGGTAATTTCTCAGATCTCTGCTGATGGTAATTGTGGGTCAAAAACTGGAAGTTTTTTTGCCATCAAAACCCATGGGCATTGGCACACGTACATGCTAAAAATCCTGAATTGAAATCATCTATATCATAAGTGCGCCACACTATTCAAAATTAGATTTCTTTCAGTATTTCCTAGTAAACTCAGAAATTCCAAGAAGATTATAAGCCCAACCCGCTCAGCCATTCGGCTCGTTTGCATAATGTATCAGGGACTCTATGGGAAGTCGGCTCTAAGTTTAATATAGGTACGTTGCAATTGACCAGTTCAGAGTGCTTCAGCTGCATTCATTTCATGCTTAATTGTACTCATAAATAGTAATAGTATTGGAATCATAAAAAGTCAGTTGATAACCAGACACAGAAAACTTAAATATAAAGAAATCGAGCTGACACAATAATTTCCATGAGCATCTGAATTTGAGCGCTGAATTCATGACCATTTCATGTAACTTCCAGTTAAATATACAGTTATAACTCTGTCTGTAAATGAGAATATTCAGACTGATTACCAATGATGATGAGTGGTCAGAATGGCTTTGAGATCAGCTCTTTCTTCCTTGACGGCAGCCACAATCTACAATGAAAAGGAAATCAAAATAGATAATTAATCACAATAAAAAACGTCACCTTCTCAGGTTCAACGGGGTCAACAGCAGCACATATTCCCGTGGCTTCATCCACCAACAAATACATGTAGTTGTCTTCCAGAGCGGGAACCAGTCGAACCCTCATGTCTGGTTGAGTGAAGCGCAGGGGAGAAGAATGGAAAGAGAACAGACGCACTGGGGCACGCACAGCAGCTGAAAACGCAGAAAACATAGATCCAATGCATGAACAGCGACAGTCAGAAGTAAACAATTTCCACTGGCACACTGGATCGACGAAGACAAGACCATTGATGTCCATGAAATTGGTGCAAGTATAGCGAGTAATAAAGAAGGACGTTATACTGCATGCCCTAGTGGAGGATGATAGGCCTAGGACAAACCAGGAACATACAGCCACTTCCAGGCTCGATCACCAATCGGTACAGGGACAAGAGATATGATATAGCTGAATTATTATTCTACCGTGAATTTGCCCTCGAGGATGAATCAAGTCATCCTGATGCGTTAGATTATTGAGTCACTTCTCAACAGGAAGTTTCACATGTTATCCTGCTGGGTTAGATTATTGAGTTACTGGAAATAATCACAAAATATCCAGATATGGTGAAATATCGCGAGTTATTCCTTCAACTCTCATCCTTAACACATTCACCGCCAAAGCATTTTCGGGACGATACCCCTATACCGCCACGTATTTTACTCAAAAAGCCTTGACTTTACCGCTCTGTAATTTCTATATAAACGCACGCATTTCTACATATTTAACATATTAGGATAGATCATTCTTTTGTGAATCTAATAATATAAGATTCAACATCATACATGCAATACATGTACTGAAATACAGCTCTGAACAACACACACTTTGGTGAAAACCACACCTTCGCAAGCAAAAAGCTAAGAAAATCACAGTTTTGTCTCAGCGACCAGTATGACCAGCATAGCACGCTTTGTGATTATAGAGGTTACGTTGTGTAGGCATAACTATTACCGCACGATAACGACCCCGGTAATTAGCAGATCAAAGGATGAAAATGACAGTTATAAAGTCGAGAGTTTTAGTCAGTGTTAACTTGACTTTCAGTCGCTAATTAGCTCGTTTTCTCAAGTCTTTTTTGCATCACAAACCCGCACTGTTGTTAGAAAGATGCCTTGAAAACAGTGTGGCATAAAAGTATGCCGAATTAGGAATAGTCAGTTGGAATAACTTGATAATTTATTTATTGATCAGTGTGCCTAAACCAAAGTCGGAGGCACACGTGTATTATTATAATTGTATTTGAAAGGAAAATCAGGGTACGTACACCTGTATTCTCTTACAAAGTGCAAAGAGAATGATGCTACACCTCTGTACATATATATAGTTAACAATGACAAAATAAAGATTAGGAATTGTTTCCGCTTCACGATTACGTATACTTAATTGCATTTAGATCTATTCTACATCAAAAAATTAGTTTGAGAATGAGAATATCATAATGAACACGGAACAAAGATAGCACGCCATGCGTATACACGTGCCACGTACGGTGCCACGCTTCAACGATGTATACTCTGTTACAGTTTAGCGACTCACTCACTACTATGTAGATCGTAGTTGGAAACTCAATAAACATGCATGGTCTTTCATTGCTAGACATGCATGTACATGTATAAATATGTGCTAGAAATCCATATGTTGCGGAAGCAATGCTTGTGATGAAATGTGTATCTGCTTTGTTTTCTATATACATGTATACGATGGATATACATCGTACATATATATCTTATTATTTTTTCAATAACTCATGACATAATTATACATTTACCAGTACACCAGTATTCAAGCTGAACACCTGCATTGCCCAATTGCTGTGAAAACTATTACTTTCACTGCTTCACCTGAGTCGTGATCGCTTCGCTGCATGCTCTCGGCAGCCGTCTATCACAAATCAATCGGTAACTGCTATATAAACTTCCGAAGTACTAGGATTAATGATTGGTTTAGGAACATATATCCGTAAAATCATGATATAATCATAGATGCACACGGTCAAACTCTTTGATATTTTCAGAGATGATGCGCAAGAGGTTATAGCACCCGTATATAGTAAAAAGTGCAAAACACGGAAATCTCTGTGTTTGGCGGAGAAGCGTTGGGCACGCAAACACGGAAATCTCTGTGTTTGGCGGTGAATGTGTTAAGTCTCATAAAATAAAGAGATACTTGATTATATGTTCAGCAAGTACCGTATTGTCTTGGTTAAAAGCACACTCCTAAATAAACACCCACCGCACCTATTTCAAAGGAGATATTGATAAATTCCCATACACGCCCACAAGTACCAAGGTATTTTTAGTAGCATTCATGGTGCTCACTCTCTCCCTTTAACTATATATATTTACGTGAGATACGATTAGAATGAATGCTTTGTGATGTATTTACGTTGAGACCCATTGGGCTCGCTGTAGTATGTCAGCTAATCTGTCAATAATCAAATGCCCAGGGTTACTGAGGGTTACGGTAGAGTTATCAAATTCCAAGAAGAGAAAGTCAAATGCCCTTGATGAGAAGCATATGCTACTTTCCTTTCATCAGTTTACCACACATTTCTTGACTGATCACAGTTTCCCGCACGCACGCACATAATGTGAACGACTTTGAAGTCCATGCAACGGACTGATTCAGACTAAAGAGGGGGTTGGGCGATAATTGAGCGAAATGAGGAGTCGGATGTTGTTGGTGCTGATACGATGAAAAGTAGCGAATGTCTACAAGAAACTAAGCAGAGAACGTATCAGAAACACATTAATGTGAACTCTTGACATCATAACCAGAATATGCAGCTCTTACGATGGGAAATGTGCGATAAAACAGCCCGCAGCCTCAACGAACTTCGAAGTAAGACAGACGTCATGACATCACAATCATAACGCATAAAAGCAGTTATGATTTTCACAAAATGCGTTATGAATGCTTAGTACTCCATTCCACCAAAGAATTTGGAGACCCGAATGTATCCAAATTCTTTGATTCCACCAAAGAATCCTCTTCATTCTTTGATTCCACAGAACAAGAGGTCCTGGCGAGCGGACACCTCCCATTCCTCAACTAAGTTGAACAAGCGCAGAAAAGGTAGAAACATGAAATAGTGTGATGGAAAATGTTACCGAACACACGGAAGCATGGTTCACTGGAAGAGAAGCACCGGCACACACCGATGAAAACTCACCCCTATTTTGGTACATCCATTTCACTCAATTTCATATGACGTCACTCGGTATTCCCAAGATGGCGCACAAGGCGAGGCGAGTGAAAATGAATCCACAGTATTTGCTGAATACGACAAGTTGACAAATGTTCCTATAAATAGCAGCCAATGAGATACCAGCTGTCATCTTTGTATGTCTGTGTCATTAGGTATATACACATGTATGATCAGGGAACCAGTGAAGGACTCACGGACGCCGGCCTTAAATTCATTATGCTGTGGCTAAAGTTTTACACTTGAGCTGTTTATCACTTGATGACATGTAAATTTGAGTGTCTATTTGAGTGTGTTTGTGTTTGTTTTTGTTTTGGGTTTTCTTTCTCTCGTTTTTTTTTCTTATTTGAATATTTTGCACTTATGCATATAATTATTTCATGAAATGATAAAATAAAATAAAATATTTTGAAATTAGCGATCAAATGTAGCGAGAACTTGTTATGAGAGGTCCACAGATCAAACGTTTGGCACCGGAAATAAGGCTTTGACAGCGATGTCGGTAGAAGTGTGCTCAATCAAAATTACTAATTTACTTATTTATTAATTACTTACTTATTTTATTTACTTATGCCAGGGAAATAATAAAGCTACTTGTGATCTTATGTAACGTCCAAATTCATGTCCCTAGTTTTGCGTGTTCTGTGATAGGCCTCGTAGCTACTACCAATACAAAATATACAATACAAAACAAAATATATACCAATACAAAACAAGTACCCAATTGGGTACTTGTATAAGACCATGTATGCAGCATAAGAACGGTTAAAAAGTTACCTCTACAACAGCAATCATATAATACTATTGAGCAGGACTACCGAAAGAATTTTCGTTGGTACAACTTTCTTTTCATTAATTATAATGTAGCAGGAGATGGCTTTATGGCTCACGCTCCTGTTGCTCACCTCTTCTCTTGGGTTCGGCCTCCTAGTCTTCCTCGACATTCAATTAATGTCAGAGACACGGGACTTTCACCCCATCAATCTCTGGAGATCATTTCAAGGGTTTCTGGAGTGAAGAGAGGCGAAACTCATCCGTCAGAGGTCGCTAAGATAGACGACATCGATCCATCTCGTTGATCCCTGTACTCAGAACATGATCAACGATCTGCCAATGTTCCTTTTGTCGCCTACGACCGACAGCGACAAATCGAGCGATCGCCAAGAGGAGAGATCCGACCAGATGATTGGCTGTACGGAGGCGAAGCCATTTTGTCGTTCCACATATTAACTGATCACAATTTACAATTTAATCGTCTTTTTAACGCGTGCAACTTTTATGTTTGGCAATGTGATTTTGATTCAAAGGTCAATTCCAGATCGGTAGGTTAGCTAACAAATTGTTGAGCGTTATCATAACATATGAACAACTGCATTTTTTAAATGATCAAAACTAAAGTAGTTGTTGAATTGCAGTGTGATCGGCATAATAATTGTTCGGGACGCATATCATATTCATCACCCATTATTGTAATTTAAATTTCTGAGACATCATCCTAAGCCATGTCCCATGAGCCATCAACCGCAGAGTTCGAGACAGCCCGTCAGACAACAGACACTTTACTATCGATTGCAATCAGGATCATCCGATCACTTAAGCGAAGCCGAGTGAGCATTTGATTTGATCCGAATGGTTCTTCATCTCTGTAATCAGTTAACAAATGGGATTGCATTGCCTCAAATGGCCACAAAACATGCACTGCATCTGAGAGCACCGTGAACCATGGTATTGATCACACTTAGGAGTGTAATCAAATTTCCAACCACCTTAAAAAAAAAAAAAAAAAAACCTTCCTGATGTACACTGCTCTTCTATTCGAACTGAGCAGACACAAAGAAACACTCGATGAAATAGGGATTGTAATTAAATGTCAATTCTTTTTTTTATACTTTTTTTTTTTTAGAACTTAGGAGGCACACAACGCACTAGGAAATATAAAGGTAGTGAAACTTTTGCAGCCTGGTTATTGGTTGAGCAACTAATGAGTTATGTTTAGAAAAAAAAAACCACTGTTATATTTTTAAATATTGAAACATATTTTTGTTTTGACAAGATGAATGGTAGGAGCAAAGCGATGGAAGCTTATTGAATGCCTGGCGAACGATGGCTGTTTCCAGAACTCGAATTAGAATTTCCAATTGGAGATTGTGGAACACAATTGGGACGTCAGAGTGATGTGGTACGGTTACCTTTGAGGTAATGCATCTCTTTTATTACACGATCTATGTTTTGTTTGTCACTGACAAAAGACTCAAAGATGACTCTGAGATTATTGCCAAGAAATCATGCAGAGGAATTTTCGAGAGGGCTTTTGTTGAGTGGCTGAGTGGATGATTGGATCAACAAAGAGGCTCGTATTTCTTCCCTCAAAGCTCATACGGCGCAGTAATATATTTCCATAAACAAATGTTCCTCATGACGCGGTCATTTATTTACCACACTGAGTAATTCATCAGAGCATAACTGACCGTTTGCACGCATATACTATATAATAGTATTATAAATCTTCTAAATCTCACAGAGTACATGCTATGTGTAAGGCTATTGCAGAATCATTGCATCTAATTTTTTTTTTCATATTTGTTTTGTTTCACTATTTGTGTTGTCCCGCAATAAAACGTCTATCTATCTATCTTCATAATTACACAAAGAATCCCTGAGATGGACACTCATTGATGCAAGGTGAACGATTCACATTTTGTCTTTTGTGTCGGAATACTTACAGTGAAATTAGCTATACAGGTATACTGACCATTAGGCAAATGCTATATTACTGATGCTTCGAGGATTAAGCAAATCTTGTAGCTCATCGTTGAATGGCAGAGTTCATAAAGAAGGCTTACTGTTATAAATATAAGTTGATGTCAATATAGAAAGAATCTGAAGGGTATTTGCATATGTATATATTTCAAAATTTCCCAGAGTATCCCATTATATGTGTAAGGTTATAACATGATTATTGCATCTAATGAATCAAATTTCTCTGTTTTGGTAATTCAACCATCTGATCGAGTGAACAGGATTTATGAATTCTGCTTTCGGTTTCCTTAATCAACACCAACGCATACGTCCCGACCAATCACCATCGTATTATGCAATGCACACATTGCTGGCTCAGTCTGGGGTCATTCAGGAAGGTTCGCTTTTGTTCTGCGGCATCCGATGCATGTGAATTGAATCTTTTACGGTTCTGCTTACTCATTGTTTGTTGCAACGCAAAAAGTCGTTTTTCGTGTTTAACGTCGATCCAAATAGATGCCACGGCTTGTGTGCTTGATGAGGCCGAGAATTGTCTCTCTCCCTGGGAGCACATTTTGATGATTCAAAGCGGTCAGTTGAAGCACCCATTCCTGCTTAACACGTGTTTCTTCTATACCTGGCTGAAAAATGACCGAAAATCGCGGTTAGCACGGCCATACATTTTTATTCCAGAGAGCAACAGCTCAGCCAAGAAATCTAGAACGTATTATCATGGGTATCA
Organism: Capitella teleta; assembly: GCA_000328365.1. Taxonomy (NCBI): domain Eukaryota; kingdom Metazoa; phylum Annelida; class Polychaeta; family Capitellidae; genus Capitella; species Capitella teleta. The sequence goes on from KB310836.1 coordinate 155,601, forward strand.
ATATTATATGGACGCAATCATCACAAATATAAAAAAATAAAATAAAAATTTCATAAATAATATTATACTCTAGCCACCTAGTTTTGAAGTGATACTAGTAAATCCTCTTTGACTATTCATTACCTTTACTATTTGTTTTACCTTTCGATTTGTTTTCATTATTGACATCCTTATTTTGCAATTGACTTTTCTTATTCTTATTCTTATTCTTATACCTGCAAATTTTACATAGTTATACTTGTTCACTCGTGCTAAAACGACGCATATGACTTGGTGTGATCATTTTACTATAGATACAAATGTATACATGTAATTTTTTTTTAAATTTTCTTTGTCAAGTGTTAACACACATGTTCCATTTATATTTCCATTAGCTTAATTATATTATGATGTATCATTTCGTGTATCATTACGTCAGTTTATGAATCATAACGTTTTTTTTATTCTCGATGGGAGAACTGGATGTACTCCTCATATATAAAAATCCTGATATTACGAACTATTTTATATGACCCCTGTATGCTGTATGCCTCTCCTCCTCTAACACACAACAACAAACATAACCTATAAAGTGCAGTTTATTGGGGGTTCTTTTTATAACTTTTACTAAAAAAGCTCTCTTTGAAGCTCTTCCATTTCCAATTGCAACTCATTGATAATAACATCACACATTGAAGTGGAGGCCGACAGGGTCAAAATACTCGCGCACGCACTCATCAACGAAATCCTCCTCATCCTTTGCAAAGTGATTCTTCCAATCTCCAACCACCCCCTTCCGGAAGAATTGTTTTGCAGCTACTTTATTTAACTGCTGGTCATCTGGAATAACTTCGAGCGCCGTTTTTCTCATTTTGTCGATGTTGCAATTATCCACAATGCTTTCCACTGTTTTGCTGTCAAGAGGAATTTCAAGAAATTCTGCAACTCTTCGGACGACTTCAGCAGTGTCCTTCTTCATTTCTTCATATTTCACCACAAGGACGTTGGGAAGGTCCCTCGCCTGCCACCAGTCTCGAGCCATCTTGAAGATATTTCCACCATGAAGGCGGTCCTGGCGAACTAATTCAAAGAAATCATGGAAGTCTCCTGGAAAGTTGAAAAAATTATTGCAGTAGTGATGATAATATGACGTCAGTGTGTCCTTGGGTTCCCTTAGCACAGCGATCACCTTGAGCCCTTCTTGCTCAACCTTCTCCTTCGTGTATTCATACGGCAGGTGGGTCTTGATGATCCTGGGCGAAAGCATTTTGTCTTGACATTCAAGAGCAGTCGGCATGTCTGGAGTCGGAATATTCATCTCCACGTATGGAATTATAAAAGATACATCTTTTCCAACTGCTTCGGGGTGATATGCTCGCATCTGACGCACAATCTCACCCATCCAAGTTGTTCCTATCGGATACCACAACATGAGCTCTCAGTGCACAGTTTTAATGAGCTACTGACCTGATTTTGGTGGTGTAGCTATCATTACATCCAATGGCTTGACTTTCCACTCCTTCATCATGTCAATGCTCATGTTCTTAGCATTGACAAAACAGCAGGTCATCCCTCTGTACACGTATTCTCCTGGCAGAACGAAATCCATCTTTGTGACACGTCGACATCTGACTACTGACTGCATGTCAGCTGCAGGCTTTTATAGCAGTCAGTTAACCGTAGGGTGGGTCCAAAGAGAAGAAAAATATCGCCCTTGCACGATTAAACATTAAGAAATAATTCAGTGGTCTGTACTTAGTAGTCCTAAAGGTTTATTGTTGGGTCACAGCCACCTACAACTTGAAGCACAACACTTGAGAAACTGCATGCATTATCAGTAGTCACTTTCTACTCCCTGAGTCAATTCGAGATATTTTAACCCGAATCACAATAGCAATAGCACAGAACAAACCACTCTGGGTCACAGGATCACATTGTATTGCTCGAGAACAAATTCACGAGTAGAGTTAGCAACTATCCGCGTATAATGTCTAATGCCTGATTGAATGGTTTTTGTGTTTTTGTTTGTTTGTTAAGGAAAATTTGTTTGTTTGTTTGTTTGTTTGTTTGTTTGTTTGTTTGTTTGTTTGTTTGTTTCCTCTTTTCTGTTCCTTCATCAATGACCCTGGTGAATAAGTTATAATGTTATTATATAGCTTCATGCTCTCTTTGCCAAGATACGAACTAACCTATTCGCGTAAAGTTGGCGATTCTTTCTCTCCTTAAGCGTGAGGTAGCAGAGTGTTGTGACCCAAATCGTCAACTCTGAGTGAGGTTTAATAATATTACACCTGACTGCGGAGGTGAATAACAGGGTTGATGGCTCCAATTATTAACCTCCGTGCCACCTCAGGTAGATAGAAGTGGACAAATAGAGCGTACGCTGTGTATCTCTTAGTAAAAGACTTAATTATTATCAGTACTGGTGATAATATCATCTGTCGACTGGTTATTGTCAAGCGAGTTGATATAAATTTCACGTATTATCGCTGCCATAACTGGGACGGTAATTAGCGCATTTTTCAAATTGTCATCAATGTGTTTCAAACATTTCTATTTATGTCATGACCCGTTTGACACGTTGTGTAATCATATAGTAGTTACCTTGACATCAAAGATAATATTTAAGTTAGGATACAGGTGTAGTTAGATGCGTGCGTGAAATTTGTTGTGGTTCGCTAGTAAGCAAATCAAGTTAAAACAAAAAAGAGTAAACAATTTAGTCTGCACAGGAAAGGGCAATACACATGTATTGCCTCCTGAGTGTGATCTCGTCTCGGAATTCAGTGACTTTTTCGTCGAAAAGATCAATAAGATCAGATCAAGTATTCCGCCATCACTCGCTACCCCCACGTCATCTCGCACTGTTAAATCTGTGCTGCATTCATTTCATGACACATTACAAGAGGCCACCAAACGCATCATCATGAATCACCATCGAAACATTGCTGCCTTATTCCCATATCGACTCATCTGCTCAAAGAATGCCTCGGTCTATTCCTTCCAACTATAACGCACGCGTACATACATCATCAACCAGTCTCTCCGCTCAGGTTTCGACCTGGTGTAGCACGAGAATTTATTGTACACATTGAAGCATCAGTTTGACATAGAGGAAGTGGCATTAGACTGGTTCAGGTCATATTTGAGTGCTCGGACGCAGAAAGTGTCAATCGGAGAACATTTCTCGGAGTGTGTTAAGCTTCTTTCGGGAGTGCCTCAGGGATCAGTACTGAGACCTGAACTTTTTACTTTGTATACCACTTCGCTTGTTTCGCATTCTTCGACATTTACCAAGTGCACTACCACTTTTACGCTGACGATACGTCGATTCACGTTTCTTTCAATCCCTGTAATTTTGACACTGCTTTAATCAAATGAACG
>KB310836.1:160902-171699 GCA_000328365.1 Capitella teleta
CGATTAATAATCTCGGTGTTATTTTAGATAAATATCTTTCTATAAAAGATAACATTATTGCCACCTGCAGAACAGCCTATTGTCATTCATGTAATATTGGAAGAATAAGAAAGTTTTTATCATATGAATCTTGTGCACAACTCCTTCATGTTTTTATTACCAGTAGAATTAATTTTTGTAACTCCCTTTATTTTAATTTACCCAATCGTCTTCTAAGCAAATTACAAGTGTTGTGCCGCCTGCATGTTAACCTTTACAAAACGTTTTGAGCACATCACCCCTGTATTAAAAGAACTCCACTGGCTGCCCATTATTTTTAGAATCCACTTTAAAATTTTATTACTTGTATAATTATAAGTGTCTAAATGGTATGACCCCTGTTTATCTACAAGAACTTTTATCGCTATATGTATCAGGAAGAGATCTCCGTTCTAATGAACAGTTTTTACTTACCCAACTATTTTCTTACAATTCTTATTTTAACGTTGTTTTCAATCTTGCGGCCCTAATTTATGCAATGTTTTACCCCATCAAATCAAAATGTCTAAATCATTGTCTTCTTTTAAACGTAAATTGCAAACTTATTTATTTATCCAAACTTTTAATTAACCCTTTTTTTTCTCACTTGGTTTTTCGTTTTATCTGTTTCAATTGTTTTAAGCACTTTTTGTGGATATTATGCTTTTACAAAATAATAATAATAATAATTATTATATTATTATTATTTTATTATTATTACTATTGATGAACGCCCTTCCTCTTACCTACAAACTACAATGACCGTAAATCTGATGCGAATCGTCCTAAGCATTCGTGATTATTACCGAGTAAATTATCTTTGGGTGAACATTACGTCTGAAGCACATGCAAAATCATCTAAACTATTGTTTTGACTTTGTTTGATTAAATGTCAACACCAATCTAGGAGAAGACATATCATTATGTCTCATTTGATACATTCAATTCATCTTGAAATTTCTTGGAAAGGGTGCTAATGACTTCCTCTCAAACTGTCGCCACATGAATCGACAGACTCCCTCCTAATCTCCGTCCAATGATTATCTGAGCTCAACGTGTTGATTACTCGCCTCACCTTGAAGTTCCTTTGCAAAATATCACATCTTTTGGGGTATTAAAGTGAATCGAATGCTAATATTGCTATAATTATGCAGTATGCCTGTAGGGTTATGTCATCTCACGAAGCTTAGTCACGGAGGTGCATCGATTTTACGCTCAGCAATATTCGTGCACATTCAACCATTGACGTGCGAAAATTGTACTTTGCATTTCGAAATTTTGAAAATGGTGGAAAGGCATAATGGGCAATAAGACATTAGCAATAACGTTGACCGAGATTCAGTTCAGCATGGCACATACTCATTAGGCTCCGATTAAGTAACCGATACATTATTTTTAAGGGCAGCAGTTCTTGATCCACTCATGAGCAGCACTCGAATAAATTCCCACTTCCCTTTTGAGCCTCTGATGTCAACTCAATGGTGATTAGTGATGAGGAGCATTTGAAGCAAGGTTATCACTCACGGCATGAAGTCGCAATTAGCTCTTGGCACATTCCAAAACAGGAGATCTCAACACAAGGGTTTCCCTTCTAATGCTGGAAATATTTTTGCAGCAACAGATAATCAGGAAATCCACTGAAGCCATTTCGATGTCCAAAAATCTCATGGCAGCCATCTAACTATGAGGTGTGACTTACACAGTTTTACTGCCCACGGAGATAGAACCCAATGCAATCCAGTGATGAACACAGGCGTTTTAGAGAACCAAGAGAGTGAGTGACCCTACATTAATAGAATCCAATGCAATCCAGTGATAAGCACAGGCATATTAGGGGACTAAGAGAGTGAGCCTATATAGCAGTATAGTCCAATGCAATTCAGTGATGAGCACTGGTAGTTTAGGGAACCAAGATAGTGACCCTACAGTAATAGAATCCAATGAAATCCAGTAATGAGCACAGACGTAGTAGGGGACCAAGAAAGTGACCCTACAGTAATAGAATCCAATGAAATCCAGTGATGAGCACAGACGTAGTAGGGGACGTAGGGGAGATGCTGCAGTACTTGGATGATCAAGTGGCGATTCGAGCAACATGTACATGACCTGTGGTCTATGTGTATGGACAACAGCTATTGTACCCGAAATGAATGATCAATTGAATAAATTTAATGTTTAGAACAACAACAAAATGATAGTTCAGAAACTTTAGATTTTAGATTTATCTATTCATTTTCTGTGTGCCGATGATGATTGAGCAGACAACATGCAGTGATTAATAAGTGCCTTTAGGCTTCCAGGTTACCTTACAATTCTCATACAAATAATCCGACAAATATAGCAGCGTTCATGCTGTAGCCTGGAATTTCGCAAAGGGCCACAACGACCGACCCGAGTTTTAGATTTACTGCTGAACGCTTTTCATATGACCAGCGTCAAAAAATACTGGCAGCCGCGAACGTCGCACAATGTAAACATCTGCCAGCAGCGCGTCGTTCGGATTGAAATTTCGCGCCTGTCTTGGAAATCAGGCTGGCGTCGTACAAAAAGTTGAAAACTGAATATTTTTAGAATAGTCAACAACTATGGAAGTGAAATATGATTAGAACGGATGTTTTGTGATGTATTCACAAGAAAATTAGTAGGCTATTGTAATATTATTGTTAATGAACGGCAATTTTTCAAAATGATAGACGAGCTTTATGTGGCAAACCATATGCCACATATTTATGCCGCATTTGATAAGCCTAACTTAGACAGCCGTTTGTTCCATCAGAAAGCTTTCACGTTGATACATTTTATACGTAGAAGTGATATGTAGGCCTATAGAATCCATCTCAATGCGACTTGTATGCCACCGATTGATGAAATAGATATATTTCTTAGTAGATAGTTTAGTCTATTTCGTCGACCCGTCGAGGAAACAAAGCAAGCTTTTTATAACTGACATATTTGTTGTCAGATCAATACTGTACGAAAATATCGTACATGATATATGACATTAAAAAAATGTCAATGCTTCTTTCTGGATGCATTATAGTCTCAAATTGATTAATCAGTAGGTTCATTTCATTCTTCTTTCGTCTTCTAATTATTCCAAAAACTTCCTGTTTACGTCTCCGAATGATTTTTTTATTTTTTTTAGGCTTAATTGTTAAAAACTGATACAAGACGCCAAACCTGCCGCCAGCGTCTCGTTATCCTTTGAGCACAATTGCATCGAAATCAGACATTTCTTGGAATTCCAAAGATCAAATCGCTGAGAGGGACACGTGTGGGTGCAGCACTAGGCAAATGGCAAACAGGGCATTCTGGTTTATTCCGACGTGTAGATGAAAGTAGATTGGCCTTGTGAATGTGATTTTGCTCAGCTAATACTTCCTATTTGGTGCACTCTCTATAATTGAATGGCAAATTATAAGATAAAGTGGATTTACTCTAACAGAGCTGGGGTCTATAACAAGCGTAATTGACAGATGGACAACGCGCACCGGAAACATGAGTTTAAAGCAGGATCCAACTATTGTGTTAAAACAGTTTTAGAAGGAAAACGCAGATCGTGGGGTCGATAATTTGACAAATGGTGTGGAAGGGTTTTGTCCAACATGAGTATCAGAAACAGTGGGTACAAGCGTGAAGTCAAGATTCATTTGCAGCGCGGTTCTTTTGTTCTCGTATCATTAATAATGATGATTCTATGCATGTTTATTGAATTTGTCTTCTTGCGTAAAATGTTCTGACTTGATTTCGCAGATTTGCCGATAACCTCATTAATGCTTGTTTACAGCATCCTTTGCTGATCGACAAAATAATGTAGCCTGTGTGGAGGTGGTAATGCAGTACTTCTAGTATATTTGCAATTAAGTGACCAGGCAAAAAACCCCTAACTCCCAAATTATGAGATAAGGGTTACTCAAACTATAAGCCTTAATTATATTATTTAACACACACTTTAATTTAACTCAATGTTAACTCTATATCATTTACCCAAGATTGTAAGATCCCGGTTACTTGTTTGATGTCTTGGCGAAGACAAATACCAATGACCATTGCATTATGCAATGCACACAGTGTTGGCTTTGTCTAGAAATCATCCACGAAGGTCAACTTCTGTTCAATTTGCTCCCGCAGCATTGAATGAATTTTTGTACTCATCATTTGCCACTGAAAATGTGTGGCATGCAATTCTAGGAATCTACAAATGACATGGAAAATGTTCCACGAGTAATATATGTCAGTTAAAGTACATTGACATAGAGGCAAAAATAATGGTCGAAAACAATCGAATCTTCTTATCTGCAAAAACCAACTTGAATTAAATTAATGGAGATACCGTAGGAAATGAAATGATAACGTGCCTTTTGATGATCAAACCAAGAATGATGATGTTTGTAAAATTGTGATACTTCCAAAATTCGATTGAGTTTTGTTTGATGGTCAGCCGACACGAAGATGACACAATGGGATTCAGTCATTGTGTGGTTCTTTGCATTGATTCAACATTGATTGATATGTCATGTTAACAACACAAAGCAAACAAATCTCAATGTGGATAAGTATAGTGGGCATGCAGTAATTGATGACCGAGAGAGAAAGTCGGGCAATTTCCAACACTCCGATGGACACTTGCATCAAAGTGACCTCTCTGTCAGCAAGACATATAAATTATGATTGCAATAACCATCAAGAGCAGATGTGTTGATTGCCTTTCCAGAAAATAGATGCGGAATCAATAAGATGAGCTATGTGATTGTATTGTGATTCATATTGTGCGATATGGATGGTGAGTATTTCTAAGAAAATACTAATTGAATGCATAAAATGAGACAGAAACAGATGTCTAAAACCAATGCCTACATTTGCCTTTGCATGTGAGGGTGTGGAGGGTTTAAAATGCCTACACCATTAGGCAATCTTGATGATATGTTCACCAAGAGTACAGTAATGTATTAAAGTTAACAGGTTATAGTTGACCTTCTTAGCGAAATCGCCAGTGGTTAATAGCTAGAATATATATATATTTTTTTTCCCCTATAATTTTGTATTATTTGTTTCATTGCTCGGTTAGTACTTGAAGTATATCTTAATATTTAAATATACACAACATTTATATGCGATGTGGTTGAATACCTGGAATTGTTATGTGACTCAGAATGCGGAAATGTTCGGCTTGATTCTACAAAGAAACCGTCACAGCGACTAATTTCTATAAATGTTCACCAGACGAAGATATTCCGTTTTGAAGTTGCACGAACATAAAGCTTTTAGATGTGTTTTTCAGCGACTACTTTGAAGTGTTTCTCAAATTCAGCACACGTGCAGTTGAAAGGGAACCTTGAGGGCGATTCAATTTGCGCCTGTTTTATTGAAACTGAATCCAAGGTCTTTCAATGGTCTTATTCCAAATTTAAGCAGTTTTGAGGTCTGCAAGGCAAAATGTTGTAATCGTGCCGCAGTCTGTTTGTGGCATGTAGTCATTTGTTTAGAAAAAGATGCGAAAGTTTAGTGACAAAAACTGTCGAATTGCCGTAAGGTCAACAAACTCTATTACTTGCGTGGAACCTGCCGTATTTATTGTGGAATGCCAAGGTTTCACAATCCACAATAATCACGCAAGAACTGTAGCCCCCGGAATGCCTGGATATATATTTTGCGTTTCTACATAAAAGCAAACAAGCGTGAAAGAGTGAAACAAGAGAAAACAACATATTGTGTAAAATCAATATTCTTGTGCAGGAGGATCGTCTTTGATGTGATTCAATTTCTTTCTATTTAATCAAATGAAATAGACATTACAGTCATAGCAATTCTCGTAACTGGCAATGAATGTTCAATTGGTGATGATGATGAAAAGCTTGATCAATTTCACCATTAAGGATATTACGTTAACTCAATGGCCATTTTTTTTTTTTTTTTTTTTTGTGGATGACAGAGAAGACTGGGTGTGAGTAATTTGTAGCTACATTGATCAACCACCGATGATGTTTGCGAATAATCGCGGTCGACCTTGGCCTTCTTCAAAGCTGAGAACCAGATACACATGTTTACTGTGAAAATGGCGGAGTGGACAGTACTGACACAAGATCAATGAGGCAAAATTGCATCGGGATCTATATATGCCCGCTACTTCACAGGTGGATTATTAATGTGAAAATTCCTATTGTGTATGTTATAATTGCATTTGTTTTAATTTGAATCCGTGTATATTTCAATGAGACACAGATTTAAGACCAGAAGATATGAATTGAAATATTGAGATGATATCAAATTTAATGAAAGGTTAAGTTAATTAGGATAATTCTTTACTTCAACCTCATAATAACTCCGCACGATCATTGTAATTTCACACCTTTCTGTGGTGAACGCATAATATAAATGCGATTTATTGAATGAAGCAATGCATGGTTTGTTTTGAGTTATACCTAAAGCACCAGGAAGTGACCCAGTCATTTGAAAGAAAGTTTATTATACTTTTTATTTCTATCTGTTTAAGAATATTATATTTCATTTTTACCTAAGGGGAGTGTTATGTTGATACCCAGCGGTAGAGACTGAATACAGTTTTCCTGGAATGCTGCCATATTAAATACAGACGATCCGTTTCGTTTGCTGGACCTGAGGCTGACTGTTTGTGCTCTGTGTCAACTCTTGGACGAGATAATCATCGATCATCCGTCTCTTTGATCAACAATGGTCACTTCACCTAAATTGTCAGAATTAAGGACCGTACACAATACGCATACGCCCTACAACACAGTGAATAATCCACTTGTGTGTAGTCAGCTATAAGCACTCTTGTTTCATTCATCTGTTATGACTTGTACTTCAAGATGGTTATGACTCATAATTTTATGGAAATGAAGCTAATGAACTAAATTAATAATAACTATTAGTATATACTCGGAATATATCTTATACACATACATGAATATACTCTAGAGTACAGCAACGTATGTCAATTATTTCCCTATAATGCAATCTGACTTTGTCGTTAGTCAAACAGGAAGTGAAGGTTGTTCTCTTGACTTATTTTTGTGTTGCCTGGCAACCGTTTGACCATGGGTCAGATGTCACTTAATTTTTTCATGTCATTCAAAACATTTGATTTTTTCGAATGTGACACTCAAAAAGTTTATGATTGTCGAACGCACAAGAATGCAAATACAACCCTCTTTTTCACAGACATTAAAGGGCTTAATGAGGCCTGCTTCACAGAGGTGAGGGGTATATTGTCTCCTTGATCGTGCTCTCGACTCGACTTGTGTCTTCAACGTCCCTCTTGATGAGTCAGCCGAGGGGTGTTCGAGGGAATTTAAGGACAGAGGAGGCATCAGTCCACTTGAGATACAATCCAGGAACCAACTGGCTGAAAATAACTACTTCAACCGAATCAAATGTGACAAATGACACGTGGAAAATCGCGAAGTCAGTTGAGGCGAAAGTTCATATAGGATATGAAGGCACACGTTTATCTGGAGCGTGCCCATCACTGGATGTAAACTGGGGCATAACCTCAATGATCCACTCCTGCAAGATAAAGTAAATAAGTTATTTATGAGATTCACTTGAGAAAAAAACCAAAACGTCATTGATATCCAGGTCATTCAAACATAAAACGAAAAATAAAAATACTTCATTGTTTTCGTCAAGATATGTATACACACCACTTCATTGTATTTCGAATTATATTTTCAATTATTAATTCTATCATTTGTTGTCCGGAACGAATAGACAAGGCCCGCAAAGACCAATTCAGGAGGTCGATCTGAAAAAAAAAAAAAAAAAAACAAAAAAAAAAAAACAACACAACAAATATTACCCATCTCGTAAAATACGTACATAGTCATGTGAACGAAAGAGACACTGATATCGGTTGCATGTTGTTTGCTCTGAAACCTATTTTTAAGTCGCGACCAGAGAAGGGAAATTATGTGCCACCCCCGGAGTTCCCCACCCTGGAGGCGCCAAGGGCGTTGACCGCTAGTTTTCCGAGCAGCTATAAACCTTGGCCTTTTAAAAAGGTTCTTTGGTGGTTATTTTTAATATATGGTATAAAAGAAGATGATACTGAAATATCATTGATCGAACAGTGTATAATAATTATTAAAATGTTGTAATCCGTTGCTCTCCTCAAATATACAAGATGACGGTCTCAAAAAAGAAGAAGAATCGAAATATATCCTTTATCTCTGGGTTAATTCAATATAGCTCATGAGCACACATAATTATTTTTGGGGTAAGTAGCGCGAGGCCAGTGACAAATCTGTAAAATTAGTGACACGGTATTACTTTGTTTTGTCATAAATTCATAATACTCTACACAATATGTTTCCATGCTTTGGTGACGTTTTCCAAGACATAGTCAAACAGGTAATTCTATGGGCTGAATGCTCCATCAAATTCCGTGTGCAATTTGTCGTCACAAAATAATGAATTATAATGATCAACTGGAATCATTCTTCTTCGAGTTGCTGGCTAATTTAAGCAGTAAGCCAGCATCAACCGAAATACCAAGCGACCTGCTCTGCATCACAATGTATCCATAGGCGGATTAACAATGCTTCCGTAATCTAATACGAGTCACAGCGAGAGACTCCTTCTACCCGTCCTCTCGATTTTATTTTTAACCCAACGGAATTGATAAGACGAGATAATACATTAATCTATATGCGAACTCTGAGCTGAATTAATTCCAGTGACAAAATACAGAAAATAAAGACCGATATTTCAATTGTAAGCTATAACCTACGAATGAAAAAGAGGTGGTCCTCATGAAGCTGAATTCAATCTAAGACATCATCGTCTGATACAGACAAATGATTCAACTATTGTCTTGTTATTTCACTTGTGGCTGGCTTTTAATATGATTGGATCCAGGCACGAGCGAATTCATTTTCCTCGTAGCATTTATACTCCATACGGCGTTTTTTTTTACGTTTCACGTACAATTGTTTTTCTTCATAAATAAATAAATAAATAAATAAATAAATAAATAAATAAATAAATAAATAAATAAATAAATAAATAAATAAATAAATAAATAAATAAATAAATAAATAAATAAATAAATAAATAAATAAATAAATAAATAAATAAATAAATAAATAAATAAATAAATAAATAAATAAATAAATAAATAAATAAATCGATCTGATCAAATTCAGTGGTTATGTGCCTTGCATTCAATTTGCATATATACTAATATTCAGAGTACTCAAATGACGATTCGAGGTGTTACTGGGTGTGAATTAATCGCATCGATGGATGCCATAAATCCCGATTGGAGCAATCTGCTGTTGGACACCGATAAGGAGCCCGAGGTCATTCACCCTGCACTAACGACGATTCATCGTTTGACGTAGACACCCTCTGAATTATGACGCAGAATCTTACATTCACCCTTTGATCAGTGAAATACTTAGCGGTTGAAATTCGTTTTAATTATCTAGGCGTAAAATAAAAGCAGATATATTCCAATAAAAGTTAGAAATCTGTGTTAAAATGCAACAATATAATTTACCTCAGTGCAAATGATCGCTCAGTCGTATTTATCACTTGTCACTTAGAAGTCATCTTATTCTGTTGAAATCGAGTGCTGAAAATGAATTCCAATGAAATGACTTGATGCATCACCATTGATCCTATTAACATTACTCCAGTTTGCGCTCACTGCATAGCAAGAATCCGACGCCAGTCAGAGAACAATCCTCATTGGATACCGAGAAGCTCGTCTTTGGAGCAGCCCTAGTGTAATTTACCAAGGATTAATCTTTGAACATTGCTTCAGCACCTGATATTTCAACCTTTTCTCGTCCTTGCTATTCTTGTTGCATCGGAAATCACAGGATGCTGGCGGAAAGGGAAACCTCTTGTTCCTGCTTCCGGTGTTGGAAGTGCTAACAGCCAATTTCAGGTTTTGAAGTTAATCCAAGGTTAATTGGAAATGAATTCGATGGATGTCACCATGCAAGTCACATTGTGGACAAGTTTATGAAGATATTTAGATAGCAATAATTTATACTGCAATTCTAAGCACATTTAGTAACGTTGTGATATGAGTTGTTCATAGTGGTGCCATTGCTAGCATTAACCTTTATCCGAAGTGCGCTTTGTGGTATTAATAAACTCACTTGTCATTTGTCATCCATACACATTTGCTTCTAGTTCACTGCATAGACAAATGCAAGATTTATATCTATTGGTGCAAGATATGATCTCACAGACATGGATGTTGGTTCATCAGCCGAACTAAAAGGTTATTCATGCATGGAAGTATTGACGCGTTCGCTTTGGAGCATCAGAATTGCAATGAAATCTACACCAGGGTATTTCAACACGCAAACCCGAAGCACCAATAACTCAAAAGATGCGTGGCTGAATACCTTAGACCCTACTATTATGTTGATAAAATGGTGTAACAATTAACATATAACAATAGGCCTACTATATGTTGTTACATTCGTTATTTACACTACACAATATGTTTTTTTTCTGTTTTAACTTCTAGTTATCAGAATAAAATTCAATGCATGCATGGTTAGGTCAGTATTTGTTGATTTTCGTTAATGGACACTCAGAACGACACTACTTTCGTGTCGGATGCATTTTTGTCTTAGTATTGATGAGGCCGTCCACCCACTCAAGGTGTTCAGACGTCATAAACCTGGAAATAATACTGCGATTCACACAAACGTAAATGTCACAAAAAGTGCATTCAGATAAAGCACCGACTTATGAACATGCTAAGTGCACGCAATTCTACCTTAGAAGCAATACTAT
>KB310836.1:182010-214657 GCA_000328365.1 Capitella teleta
CGTGTAGACATTCGTTAGCTTTGAAAGCGAGAGGGGAACTAATGAGTGGAGAAGCCGGGAATTATTTTTATATATCGTCATTACGACCGTTAATAGCCTGCTCGACAGATCTCTGCTTCAGCTTGACTCCGCCCTAAGTATGCCAAGTGCGCTCGAGCGTGCATGCGAGCTTGAAGCAGGGAGGCGGAGCATCGCTCTTCTGCTCGTGTTTGTTAAAGTACTGAAATATTTCGCCTTTCACGTCACCTCCACGTATTTACACTTAACGCTTAAAGCGCGATAGCTCCTGCCTGCTGGTCAATGCGGGCCACGTCAGGCTCACGTCGCCTGCAGGTGACCATGAGAGCGCGCAGATCAAGTACTCGCGCCACGTTAGCCTAATGTTACCTGCAGGTGACCAAAATTTACACCTGCTGGTAACGTTAGGGGAATGTTCCGTGTTTGCTGGGTGATTATACCCATTTCAATACAAGGATACGTACTCATTAACACATGGATTAATGTAAGAATCGTCATGCTGAGTGTTCTTGATCCGAAGCACTGGCCACTTCTAAATTGCGCGAAGGAAGACAATGATACCATTATGTAACCAATGAATCAGGATGAGCATCGCTTACATCAGGGTTCTTCCATACTTGTTTGGCTGAGCGTTAACTGCAGTATTTTTTTCATTCGGATCATTTTCCAAAGGACCCAAAACTGAGATCTCTCAGACAACGAATCCAATCAGACGCTCATTGTGTCAGTCGGTTGCTTTGAATCTCCCAAAAACTGTTCCATTGTTCACTCTGTTACTTTTATCTTTTCTTTGCTTGTAAGCGCCGTGCATCTATATTTGGATCAACCATGTCCCGGGGTACCTCTCAGGTTGTGATCCAGAATATTCAGAATGATCCTCTGGAGGAGATGGATTTCGTCAGCCCGCATATGGCAACGCACTCAACGCACTCTGACCCCATAACAACCAGGTGACAAAAAAAAAAAAAAAAAACGAAGTAGAAATCGGTAATTGGTAGGAATTTTTCAAACCAGACAACCAAGGTGTGAAATGCTAGTGTGATGTAATTTTAATAATACAAATTGAACTGAGAAGTGAAATGAAAACCAAAGAGTAAATTTCATTAAACTCTCGAAATGTTGGAAACGATCGCAAAGAACATCATCGCAGCAAAATTGCAGACAAATGTAAATTCAAGAGACAAGGAATAGAGATGCAAATCTTTTAATTAGGACCGAGAGATTTAATCGGACTGAAAACCCTTGTGCGGCAGAGAAAGCTCTAGAAAGAGTGTCGTCTGAATATTCTTATATTAAGACGAAAATGTATCTATATATTTGATCCCGATATAGTTTTCCACCTATTAATATAATAAATTACACAAACAATATCGTCAGTTTAAAAATAAAACCACATGAACGCTCGATTGAACAGATTATCAAAATATCACTGACTTATTGATCTTAATGCCTGATCTAATATGCAAATGAACAAGCGAGTGAACGGTTCATTACTTCACGCTCTGTTATAATGATTGGTCACGAAATTGGGTGCCGATTTTGACGAAATGCTTATCCCTGCATCACTCAAATTGGCACCAGAGGTGATCACGTGACGTACTCATGAATTCGATGCTTTCAATTTTTATCTGGAAAGCTAATCTATATTCAAGTCAAATTTCAAGATTTTGTGATAACGCATTCTATGTTAGGCCGATATCCTTTCAAACAACCCTTGTGTAAATTTCTTGGAATTTCGGAGTAAATTTGCTGACTTTACCAGGAATTTATTTTTGAATAGTGTGGCAGATTCATAATAGTTGAGTTAAATCTCAAACTTCTAGCGTTTCCGCCAATTTCTACGGGTTTAGACGCCACGACATGCGTCCAGTGTTTAATACATTGGGCAGACACAGTAGATGAAAACTGAGAAAGTTCTTTTTTTTTTTTTTCACGCAGATGTTTGACGTTTGACCAAATTACACAAATACTATTACGCAATAGATAACCGTGCAGACAAGTCTGTTTGGGTGGAAAAGTGACCCTACTACTTCCCAGCCAAGAATCAAGATTCCCGAAAACAGTATCAATATTAGTCATCACTGATGTAATAATTAAGAATACACATCTTCCCGAAATATGCATGATTTCACTGAATACATTTTTCATGCTTTGGTGATGCTTTCGTTGATATTCAGAGTTAAAAATAATCATTTACTGAAAGCAAATAAATATTACAATGTTATATCAGTGCCAAATGTTACTAATCGCTCATTTTACATGCATTTAACCTCATATCATGTCCCTTATAAAGCATATTCAGTTTTGGAGTAGCCATTGATTTAAATATTCAGGTCTTGTTTATGCATTTTTTCCACCACATTCAGCTGATACGTGCCAGGGTTTGTTGGTTTTAATTATGATCAAATGGTTGAGACGAGGTAGCGATTCCTTAGGATATTGATAGTTTGTTAAGTGTGGTATTCTTGCTTAATATAATCTGAACTTCATGCATTGGGGATTCGATAAGCATGAAATGAATGTTATCTTAAATATGACCCCCCTATGTACCATTCTATCAATCTTTCTGCTCTTAATGAAAAGTAAAAGAAAAGAGCATCTCCCAAATGTGCTGAAATGGACAGGAATGACATGTAAATTCATAAAGGAAATATCATTCATCCGGTTGTGTCAAATATCGAGACATTTAAAGCTTCTGCTTGGACAATCTTTCTGTGGAATCTCGCTATTGGTGTCAGCGTGTCTGGCAATCAGAGCTCATTTTCTGTCGCTTTTTCTTCGCTAAACAACAATGGAGTCAGATGACGGAGAGTAAATAGGGCAAAGCGGTCTACTTCAAGACTTCGAGTGCATGATTGCATTTGTGGATAAGAAGTATGTGGGGAAAAAAACTTATAATATAGTATGATGCCAAACTCGTGATCTTTGTCTGTTAACCATGAATGGTCACTCATTTTGAAGCCGTCCAGGGCCAGTGTTAACAATGCGTCCAATGGCAAATCAAATACGTCAGCTGCGCGTCTTGTTATAACATTATACACTATTGAGAATCATTGCATAAATGAATGTATTGCTTATAAATGCATGATGCAGAGACCAATTTCAAACACAAAATTGAAAATGAGGCTGTATGACATTGGCAACTAATCACTAAACTTTTACATCAAATTAACAATTCAGAATTCAGGCAATAATGGGTCAGAATTTGAGGCAAAGCCAAAATTAGGATAATTATTTCACAATTTCTGTCAGATTTGAGGTCATCCGTTTTGTATTATCCGCGTTGAATCGGTAATACACTGAAACCACAATCGCGAATCAGATATGAGACAATTTTGAAGCAGTTGCTCCGAGCTGAGTCTTTGGCGGCCTTGATCTATAAGGCATATGCTGTAACATGAAACTAGAGTAATATGAAACTCCACCGTTGAGTTGACCACGCCCAAGTTTATCAAACGCGGATATGGCGTACAAACTTAGCAGAGCTTGCCCAATAGATTAGACCAGTACAGTATTATTGTTCTTTAATCGCATTTGATCTTTCACGTTTACCAGCAGAGATAGATTCCCGGGAATTGTACGATGAGAAACGGCAACAAACATCAACATTACATTTGTACATTAGCACTCTGCGCAAGAAATGCAATTGCATTAAAGTTTAAACCCCTTTGTGAAACTATTGACCCTATGTTATATACATGGAGACGAACGCCAAAACATTCGTAGTCCAAACTTCTTTAGCGATCAGAAAACTTGGAATTTCTAGGGAAACAAAAACAACTTTCCTCCACGGAGTTAAATGAGGTTGCAATTGTAGAAAGCCACATGTTCATTTTGTACGGTTTTCATTCGTCATCTGATGTCAGAGAAGCCCCACAGAAGGAAGCCTCCTTTGATGGAACGCTTTCCTTTGTCCAGGCAGCAGATGTGACCTGTCATGAAAGAAAAAAAAAGAACACCGCTCTTGAAATGAAATAACGTAATTTCCCACTCATACTCATTTTGCTGTAAGATTTTGCATCCACGTCCCGTGGAAATGATGCATTTGAGAGCGTTGCTCATATAACTCCTGTTGACAGTGTTGCTCCGAATAAGGAACTTAGGATATCTGCCAACACACACACACATACCAATATATCTACAGTCAGTGTGATATTGTATCACATAATTAACATCCAAATCCTGAAACTGATATTTCAAAAAGTAATTTTGACACATTTTTAGTTTGATTCGATTGTATTTCATTTATACAGAGGAAGCATTATTTTGTCAGTTATGAATTATAATTGATTGACAATAAAAATACTATTACGTTAATTTTCCTTGTCTAATTCATTTCATCGTTACTGTTGACGCATTCAGCTGCCACTCTTCAATAATAGAATAATTTCAATGATGAAATCATAGCAAGGTAGCACCCTGGTATAGTGTGTAATCGGATTATAAACCTTTCATGCTTGATTTGCATGCATCTGCGAAATAACCCAAGCCAGGTGTGATATGTCCAGTACCCAAACTGCTGACCACCAGTCCTTATGTTCATTCATCCGTCCATCCGTGCGCCATCCACGATGACCGCCATGGCTGTGGTTATCTGTGTACAATGTTCATGGATTTGCTATTTCCCCAAACAATCAAAATCCTTTGTTGATCAATTGTGTTTTTCTAATGTGTAAAGTTCAGACGAAACCACTGCAATTATCGTAGATAACAACGAGCCGACCTAAACACCACACGGCTAAACAGATACCCCGCTGACACTTCGGTGGCACTCGGATAATTGACGGAGATTGCCGAGTGAGAGCGAGAGCGTGCCATTGGCCTCGATCGTAGCGGCGTTACGGTGCACATGGTCTGTTTATATAAAGCGATGCGCGGCTTCAGTTAGCGGCAGATCCTACTAGCGATATCACACCAGCACTCGCGCCGCATGAGAAGATTGAGTCATTAAGGATTACCAGAGCCCATAATGTGAATACTTGGTGCATTTCACAATGGCTAATCGGGGTCTCCTAACTCTTGTGATTTCTTTGTGTCTTAAAACATGTTGCGCCGAACAAGAGTTGTGCCGGGAGCGCTACGGCAAAGTGTTTCCACCGGACCTTTTCCAAAAGCGAGCATGCACGATGTGTTACGTTTACCTTTTCCCTGCCAATACCAAACCGCTCACAGTAGCAGGACGGATGGTAGATAGCCTTCGCCTGGTGAATCCAAACAATACAATCGAAGGCTTCGGAGATGTTGTCTTTCCAACTCCCGCTAACTCTTCGTCGTTGGACGCTGTGTGCAACACGTTGTCGGAAGATGAGTGCCATAGATGGACTGCCTGCTGTCGAGATGGAAGCGCATGCTGTCAGAATCAGCTGCAAGCCAATCAGCCTAAGGTGGGCACAGAGTGCTTGCACACCTGGGATGGGTACAGCTGCTGGACCACACAGAGCCCTGGCACTACGGCCATCCAAGGATGCCCGGCCTTCTTGCCATATTCAGTATCGTCAAGTGAGCTACGTAAGTACTGCATACTTGGAACTGAGCATCTGTCTCAATTCTAGCTCTCATTTGCACCTCAATAAGTAAATCAAAATATAAACACACCGTTGGAGTAGCATAATATCAAAGTTCAATAATAATCATAGCCACAATCTTATAAGGTGATTATAAGTACTCCGATCATTTACAGCCTAAATTGAAAATCCTCTCAGTAGGAATTTTGTGGTACGGTCACCTTCAAAGTTATGCGGCATTTTGTGCAGTAAAATTACGCAGAAGACAATAGTCTCTTAGAATAGCGTGTGATTTCATTAGTCCCCATACATAAACCCACAACACGACTGAAAGCATATAAAGTTCACTCAAGCAGGGTCCTTGACAGCTAAATAAGATTTAATGGTTTGTATATCTAGGGTGCGACGGAAGAAAAATGAAGAAAAGTAGTATGCACAGCTGTGCGCTTTGTATGCCATGATTCAGTATCAAGTAGCGAGTCGCATTCCGATCACCAATGAGCAACACGAACCGACAAATAGACCAACTAATCATGCAGATGGAACCGCAGTTTGGGCAGAGACAATATCCGCTTAGAGCCCTCGACACACACAGAGCCCTGTCTGTGCTTTATTTGTACATACACGCGAAGAATTAATAACAGATGCGTGATTATAGTCAATCCACGATCCCAGTGGAGTAATGAGAGTAGATACACGCAGGTGATGGGATATTCAGCACCTGCCTCTAAATGTAGCACTTGACCCAGTCGTCATATCAATTCGCATCATGCTGTTAAACATTCCTATTGATCTTCATGAAACATGCTGATATTACACGTGTCCCCTATGCTTATTCTGATGTACTGGAAAACCCGTTCCCACCCTCTCTCCTTTGTACCAGTATCAACCACCCCTTCTGCCAAACAACATGTTACTAATTGACGCTGATCATTCGACGGATCTTTCTATTAGCCATGGCTTATTACAGAAAAGCGCCGGTTTCATGGATCGCCATAAAGACCTCATAAAAGATAAACTGCTCCTGTGACAGTCTTTAATTTCTCCCGTATCCCTGTGCGCGTGACCCGACCCCCGACTTCATCGTAAATGTCAGCCAAAGTCCTTGATGTCTCCGCCTTCTACTCACTCTTGGTCATATTTCGAGCCATGAATGTACTCACAACGGGACTCAAGGAAATGGAGGTCGGCGGTGATAAGGTGCGGCTACAACAATTTTGCGCTTGGGACCTTTTTGGCATAATATACTTGGAAGGAGATGGACTGGGCGGCCGGCACTTCGGGCATGTAATGTCGATACTTATTGTAAGGTCAGGTTGCAAGGGTGTTGAGGTCGAGCAAAGGGCGAGAAGTCTAGATAGGGGTACAGGGGAATGAGGGAATAGGAGAGGTGACTTATAGTCCATAAGATATCAGAGATTTAAAGCAGTTTTCTTTTTTTTTTCTTTTTTAAAAAGCATGATTGTAAGTGTGAATGGCATTTTACTCTGGCATAAGTTAGGGTTCAGGTCTTGTTCACTGAGAATGATGTAATCAAATGATTCTGAAGTAAATTACCTCGTCTTCCGGTTACCCAGAGGGCGCGTCATATCCACTACACAAGACTCTTAAGACAATAATTATGAGCGGCGGCCACCCACACCCCCACTTACTTGCAGTTGGCTTAGCAAGCTAATAATAAGATCACTTGATACCACATCTAAAGTACTTGCATCTCCTTCTATGCGAGTCTTATACTGTTTACCGTGGGCTAAGACCACACGACTGAGTGATGCAACCTTTAATGAAAGGTTGCATTTTAAAAGAATTCCCCTTAGTCTACAAAACCTCACCTGAGGTATGCAGGGTATGTTGTCAAGCGCTTCCCGCATCAATGTTCCTCCATCTTATTCATATTATATTTTGTCATGATCAACAAACCTATAAACCACATAGCAATTAACACACATTCATTTCGATGCAATTAGTCACCATGCCCTCACGTAAGCTGTGTGTACACATTACCTTCAATCAAATAAAAAACCTGTTCAGCGTAGATTAATGGTATTGAACAGTTTGTTGCGCTTCGACCACAAACAAGGATCAAAGTCGTTTGCGAATTTCACTCTTGTCGTTGATTCACAGCGAAATACAGAACGTTTTCTCCTAAACGATGTGTCTAATTCACTCGACTGCTATGTTTTTTTTTTTTTATTGTTGCAGATTTTCGCACTTTTGGCTAAGTATCATAACATAATATCTCCGCTGCTTTTGGCATAATTACTTCAAATGCATGTCTATCATACATAATGAAATATAAGTCTACCATCTGCATACATACCATAACTCATAATTATCAATATGTCTGCTTATCTCACGCCTCCCTACTCCTGAGTAAAGTACTCGCTTCTTCATAGACAGATAAGAAGTCTATTTAGTTAAGAGTCGTTCTCTCACGTCATAGCCCTCAATTGCTTTGAGACCGAAGTCTAATAAAAATTGTCGTCACATAATTTCTGAGCTACGTTTAATTTGCTAATAATCCCAGAGGAAATTGCAATTGACGAATTTCTGGATGAAAAGTCGAGTATGAAAACGCACAGTCAGTTCGGATGGAAAACTAACTCGTCTTTGGTCTGGGAGCCTCTTCACAACCTAACACCGCACTTCAGCGCCCTAAACATTCAGCTGCTTAACATGTTGGTCTTCGTGTTTGAAGATATGATCGCATAACATTTCATAAATGAATACAAATTGCGTAATATCCTTTATTGTGAATTTTCAATCTCACATTGTATAATGCATGTGCACATTAAATAATGCAAAAAAATAATGCATGCTGCCACTGTATCTCTGCAACACATGCACGGTGATATAAAAGTACTCTGATCTGATTTGAGGCTAAAATACCCTGCATAAAATGTACTACAATTAGCAATAAAAGCATTGAATGGTAAACCAGGCGAAAGCAATCTGTCGCATGGATGTGTTTTGTAGATCAGATTTATTGGCTAATCTGATGATCAATATTTTTGAAACAGTCATCGCCCGAACACGTTTAATTGTTATGAATTCATTTATAATTCCTTTTTGGATAATGCATTAATATGTGAGGATTATTAAGTTTTTTTTTTCATAATTAATAGCATTTGTAATAAATCATTTTTAGTGAGTAATTTTTTTTTGCGAAATAAACACCATACTGGTAGGCAAACGATTCTAACAGTATTAACTCGTATGAACTAAAATGTACCATTAACAATCAATAAGGGACACAATTTATTATTAATTGACTTATTGATGCTCCGAAGTATCCAGATAATTGGTCAGCATATTCACATGTTTCGATTAGGTAGGGTTATATTTAGGTTGAATTATACGGGAGTTACCTCAATGCACTCGGCTAATTATTGACGTGACACAAATCATTACCTGAGGATTAGAGCCAATTATCTAATTCGATTCATTCGCAGGTAATTCGGCCAAATCATGCACAGCTAACGGAACGTGGTTCACGAAAATGGGATACGAATGGACTGACTACACCTCGTGCATGGACAAATCTGTGAGTCATTTGTACCTGTCCAAATGAATAATTTACTGTCCTAAGGCCTCCAAATATATGTCCGCTAAGACGTCAGCTATTCATGAAAATGTTTACACTTGTACAGCACGTGTAAGTGCGGTGTGTGTGGGTGGCCTCCTCGTCCTAATTTGGGGGCATGTATCCCCAAAGGGGCTGTCTGTGGGTCGTACTATATTACACTGAAAGTCAGCGGTGTTTGATACTTATTATTATCAAGACATATGTACACGAGCTATGTTTTCTTACAAAGCAGCACCGGGACTTCTTTCTTTTTATATACATTGGCTAAATTGAGCTTAGCAGCCTGCCATAAAATACAAAAGTTTCGTTTGCTGGCAGCACATTGGCTTTTTAGTCTTGTGGGCTATTGTCATGAGAGAGTGCAGTTGCGATTCACGTTTCGTCGTTTCAGAGCCATCTCGTTGGTGTCAACTTGTGCATCAGTTTGAATGTCATCAGCATTGTCTTCATCATACCTGCCATCGTTATATTTCTGGCGTTCAGGTAAGCAACCAGTGTTGGGAAACCAGACTGATGCAATCAAGCAAGCATACCCACCTATATAATTGAATATTGTATATTTCATGTCTGGCAAACAGTATTATTTCTACTACTATAACTGAATAATCTATGTATTTCACAGAAACCTGCGTCAGCAAAACCGGGTCAAAGTTCACATCCACCTTCTCATTGCTCTGGGCCTCTGCTCGTTCGTCACAATGTTATGGTATGCTTTAGTGCACCGAGATCTGTTCACAAGTCTTGATATGGCAGACACCGTCATCAGTCAGAACCCAGTGAGTACACAAATCTCATGACGTCACTTGTTTGCATGCACATATATGAATGACAACATTGTTTTATGTGTACTATCTCTTTGCAGGTATGGTGTCAGGTCCTCGCTGTTCTGAAACTGTACCTGAGCTCATCGACTTATTGGTGGATGCTATGCGAAGGAATCTACCTGCACCGGTTGCTGGTGAATGCGTTCCACCCCCCAAAATCATTGGCTATGTTCTGCGTTCTTGGTTGGGGTGAGCACTCAGTTTGGCTTCATTTGGTTTTGATTTTGTTTTTCTTTCATTCAGGATGTTCTGCAGTCTGCATTGTGATCTACGCTGCGATACGAGGTCCCCAATCCAATACTCAGTAAGCTAAAATTCGTTCTATTTCCGTGCAAGAAGTCACTCTAATTTGACTGGAAGAAATAAGTTTCAACGTTCCAGAATTATAGTTTCATATATATATGGATTTTGATGCGGTGCTTGACTACGACGCCGCGTTATTTGGAACACAATTGCGTTTCATTGCTTAGCTTTGATATCATTTGTTTTCATTTTCAGTTGCTGGGCTAAAAACTTCGGCCACTTCGAGTGGATCGTTTATGCCCCAAATCTTCTATGTCTCATCGTGAGTACCATCATTACATACACTACATACATTACATACATTACATACATTACATACATTACATACATTACATACATTACATACATTACATACATTTTATAACAATCTAATACCAATGACGCCACAAAACATGCAGCTTTACACAGAGTCACAGAGTCTCATGAACACTTTCCGCTATCTATTTTAGGTCAACATGGCCACTCTCGTCAACATTCTGAGAATCCTTCTCTTCAAGATGCATTCTCATCCTCACGAACCAAACAGCTTCAGGTAAGATAATAATAATATGTGAATCCCGAAAGATTAAAGTTAACCTTTTTTCACAGGAGAGGAGTAAAAGCAGCCTTCATGCTGATTCCATTGTTCGGTCTTCAAATGCTCCTCACAATTTATCGCCCAAAGCTTGGATTTTCATGGCAAACCGAATATGAGTACTTCACTTTCATCGTCACCAACTCACAGGTAGACTTATAAGTGGACCTAATTATGTGCAATTAAATACTCCTTGATGATCGCTATCAAAGAATGACAGCAGTAATTACACCGGATGAAGTGGAATTTGATCATTTTAATCATTTCTTTTTCGTGTAATTCCAGGGCATCTTCGTGGCCGTCATTTTCTGCTACCTGAATGGAGAGGTAAACATGGTTTATTGTTGCACTTTAATTATGCAACGACATTTCCCGTAAAAGCATTTACATAATGCTTAATGATATAATAATGGAATGAGAATGCCAATTGTTGGAGAACAATTACATCTGATCTCATTAGAAGTAAATTGTAAAATCAATTGATGCGTATACTCACGAGTAATTCCAAGAAGATGTTCAATATGACTAATTTGTAATTGAACCAGACAGTATTATGCCATGGCATTGGCAATTTTCATTCGACTTTGATCACGCTGTGTCTGTTTTGCCGACTGAGGCGTGCGATATGCACTAGATCGATGGTACAGTGCTCGTATTCATAATCGGTATTCGGTACGTCTGTTGTGTATTCATACAACAATGGTATTCTCTTCTTTTCAGGTAATATCTAATTTTCGTCGCTTATGTTCCTGTTGCACTTGTTGTGGCAAATCAAGACGACCCTCTGCGGTTACCAACACTAGTCACTTCACCATGGCAACCGAAGATACCGATTACCACGACAACGGGAAATATCACCCAGATAACAATATGAAAGGTAACGGTTATGAAATGGAGAAGTTGAAAGAAGGAAAGAATACGATTTCGATGGGAAATGGCGACCATGGGAAATATGAGCCGGTGCCAACAATGCTTTGAGAAGGAGATGAAATTCATGAGAAGGAGGGAAAAAAAACTGTTTTCAGATTCCCAGATTTGCATCAAATTGACTTTAATTAATTTGTGTTGTTGTCTAGTCATTACCGTTTCCAAGTTCTGTTAATAATGTCTGCTTTTTTATGATGGTGGAGCTGTCTGCTACTTGAATAAATTATATTGGTCACATGATCATCTCACATGTTTATTGGATGAATATTGTTCATGCTTTGAGTGATTGAATCCTGTTTAAATAAAGGCTGTTTTACCACAATTTGAGATATCTTCATCAAAATCCACGATCCACATTCTGCTCTTAATTGCTATAATAGCTACATGGAGGTTCATTATCTGTTTGCGACCTCCGTTCTTTTGGCATCCCGAAATCAACATTGATTTCTTTTAACGTATATTTCAATGTACAAGTTGTCTCCATGTGATTAATGGTGAAGCTTCTCAAAATGAATGAAATGGAATGAATAGAAATGGCACGTGAAATCCATTAACCTTGACACCAAGCCGTGGAAGGTCCCAAGCAAATAAAATAACGAGATTGCATCGAGAAACAATACGCATTAAAACAGCATGTGCACTTATTTTTTTAATTGAATAATATTTATCTGTGCTGGCCGCATTAATCAACATTATATGGGCGATTGAATGTCATGCAGGTATACCACAAAACAATGTGGCATGTGCCAAGACTGATGAGAAATCTGAATTGACTATATTAGGGCACAATGTGTCTATCTCTAATACAAACTGCACTTTGTTTCATTTATAATTAGTGAAAGCTATCAGCAACTTAGTGATCTCAATTGATCAAGACCTCACCAATAAAATGCGTTGAAGAGCTAAGATTACCTATTTAGTCTAGATAACTAAATTAACTAGCTATGCTTGACATAGTTATTATTGCCGGGTTATTTATTCAAGCTAGTTTGATTCAATAGATCAATGCTACGGTCTGTGGTCAAGTACAAGATAGATCCTTTCGATGCCCAAATAAGGCATCGCTTTGAACACGCTGCTGCCCTTAGTGACCTGTCGCATACTCGTACATTATATGCGAGGGATGGTTGACTAGGCCTTAGAGTGCATAATAATGGGAATGCATCATGCATTGTAAATTGACTGGCGGGATGGTGGAGGTGTTGGCAATGCACGTCGCCAAGCAGCTCTGACTTTTTCAGCACTTTTCGAGAATAGGTCTATGTTGTTACAGTCCAAATGCGCTCTTCTGTCGTTATTCTGGTACGTAGCATATCGAGTAATGTAACGACCTACTCAAGAAATAACAAAAATGAAAAAGATAAAATAAATGCGAAGTAAAATACTCACTAAAATCATCGTTTTTATGCGGAAAAATACGTTGCTGTGCTGCAAGCAGCGAACGGTAGAAAAAGGCGCGAAATATTTTTTTTGCCGCCGGTCGTTTAAATCGTACGCATTATCAATTATCTTCATGCATTCAAAACTGTTCTTCTTAAATTAATTATTATAGGATAAACGAACTATTTTATTGTTTGTGAGTGCTGTTGTTGGGATTTTAACATTAATGTTTATCTACTAAAATCAAAACAAAGCAGATAATTGATACTAGAGCGCCACTGGGGCCCACTTGATTACGCGCACATAAAAGCTCTTTGCGATCACTTACCACTCGCATGTAAAAGCCCCCCTTTATTCAAAATTGATGTTTCATTCAATTTATTCGTATAAATGGGTACATGATAATATATATTCAATCCATATCAGGATTTTTTTTTAATAAAGAATAAATTTAAGCAAATTTATTTATTTTTGTTCTTAACGTGGGGTAGATAAACTACTTTTGGCCCACTCTGTATATATAAAACTTTTTCTTCGTTGGCCTTTTCGAGAGCAAATTCGTCTGCAGTGCCTACGATGTCATTTGATTATACGTCAGCGAGCAACTGCCTTTATAACCGATGCCCTTCTTGCTGATATCGCATTTGAACCTAGTGACGTTATTTCCTTCGTTCCATTGCTCTTATATCAAATTCCAGAGAAGCTGTGCAATCTTATAACCCGAGATATGTCATATCGCGATTGATGTCGCAATAAATCCTTTGTATCTGTTGATCACCAAATGATTGCTCTGTCCCCAATTAGCGATACCTGGATATAAACAACGTGAGATGAATTCTACCAAAAGTGTAAATCGTCCTTAGCTTTTCGAATCAATAATCAATATGAATTCATCGGGTAAACAACAGAATGAGCCCCCACCCGACCCCTCTGCGTCTGTATTTTTTTGGCGTTTCGTTTCCATGAACTGAGGGCGGGATTAATTGGGTAGATTCTAGTTGCATTCTGTGAAATTATGTGTTATATGTGATGATTAGTCTAAATCGATAAAATATTGTGTATTTATTTTGCCTAGGACTTCTGTAGTATCTGAGTGGAAGCTCATGTCACAAAGGCGCCTTTCGTCTTGTCTATAATTGTGAAGTCTGAAACATTTCGCAAGTTTAGGGAGTCAATTTACAAGGGAATTTTATCAATCAGAGACCATGAATTCCTTGGACTATGTTGGAGTATAGTGGAGTAATGCAATGAATGGGGATGCATACGATTCAAAGCAATTTTAATTCGAACAAATGTATCATCAGGTTTTAAACTTTAATCCGAAATGCAAAAAAAAAAAACCCATGCATCGACTATTTCTGAAGGCGACTGACAATCATGTAGCCT
This sequence comes from Capitella teleta, assembly GCA_000328365.1. Classification (NCBI taxonomy): domain Eukaryota; kingdom Metazoa; phylum Annelida; class Polychaeta; family Capitellidae; genus Capitella; species Capitella teleta. The sequence goes on from KB310836.1 coordinate 196,513, forward strand.
TGCCTCTGCAACAATTCCAGCTCTAAGCATTCTGAAGTGCATCTGGGTCAACGCAAGCACAAAGTGGCAATTTGGCTGATAAATTAGGCATCGATGCATATCTAGACGTAATAAGGGTTTTCTCGTTGCAAATGATTGCATTTTCAGCTGATATCTCCCCAAATCGGCAGAAACCCATAAAACTTAAACTAATAGTGTTGAAGGCTCAGAATGTCAGTACGCCTATATGTAATGATCGGCGTAATCGTTAATGTATATCTACTGCGTATGCTTGCCTAGTTTGCTGTAATAGAAAGTGTTGCATAAACACGAACAAAAAAGCCTCCACTCTCCCCTCTCTTTATCTCCCCTCTTTCTCTCTCAGTACCGAGAAATGATACAATCAACTTGATACAGTGGAATAAAAAGGCCCACCTGCACGGTGAGAGGTTTTCTCTCGTTTTAGTGTCACGATTTGACTTCATAAGACAAAGAATTTCCTCAAAGAGCATGAATAAGCCATGGAGCCAAAAGGCTGCCTTCCTGCCCACCTGTCCGCACGCATCAACACGCCACATAGATCAGGAGACAGCTATCACTAGTTGATCAAGTATCAAAATACAAACCCTTGTATGTTTCTGGTATTTCTCATTCGCCGAAGAATTGCTCCAAGCTATGAGTTCGCTCCTCTCAAAGTAATCGGTGGTGAATTGATGTGCATTACAATTATGTCTTCGTGCCTTTTTTGACAATCATTGTTTTTGGCAACTTACAATTAAGCTCTATCGTTTAAATCCCCATATTAAAATTTTAAGTTTAAATTCCCAGTATTCATTTAACATTTAATTAACCTAATTTTTTTTGAAATGGTGCTGACAGTTCATTACTAATTAAATGCCACACTCTATCATTAAAGTGCACGCATTCCGTGATTGTACAACATGGGGCTTTGATGGTTGTTGTTGACTCGTAGGCTACAATTTGTCGTATCTCAACAAGATAAGGGCAGCAATGGAAGAGGATGAGGTTTAATTGGCCGCATTCTGCTCTGGGGGCTCAACCGAGACTCACAATCTCTGCATTATAATTGCTGGTGTGAATTAGCTGAGCTTAAACCAAAGTAGATCGGTCCCTCTCCAATTAGACTATCGTAAATTATTTCGATTGCTGAGCTGTATTATGCATATAGTCAATTCCAGTCCGTTTCAACATTCGGAGAGAGATAATCAAATTCCACGGGTGATTTAGGTAAGTCTCCAATACGACTACCATGGACAAAAGAACAGTGCCACCAACCAGGGCAAATTGCAAAGGAGGCACGAGATGCTCAAATTGAGATTCATTCATCGAGTAAACATCGAACGCCATGTGCGCTTGAATTTCTTTGATCTTATTTCCGAGGAAATGGAGCTGCATAAGCAGTGCTCTTTGACGAAGCGCACCTTGGATAAGATCCAGGGACTTGCTCTTCCAATATAATTATAAGTATTCACATTGTTATGAATTATCCGGAAATTGCTCTTCAAACTATAAGGGGAATTGGAATGATATGGCCTAAGGTCCCAAGCATTATTCATAATTGAAATAATTGTTGCTATTTTAAATGAAACACAGTTAAAAAGTGATTATGTTAGGAAATGAATGAAATGCCAAAGAACGTGGTGTCACTGTGTATTTTTATCAAAATATTCAACTAACTTCCATAACCTCGCATCCTATGCGAATGTTCCATTCAGCACTCTATGTTGCCAGGATTGCAAAAATATACACAACGATCCTATGTAGAAGTCCACGAGGAGTCGAATTGGTCATTCAATTCCAGGACGTCATAGCTTAAGCGTTTGCTGTAAATAACATTTTATGATGCCTTCTCTGTATTATAATTGCCCACCACGAAGTGTGAATCATTATCTGTGGGCTACGCATGTAGGTGCCCACATAAACGCCGCAAAAGACGACTAAGTTATGCACCCTTCGTGGGTGTGTCGGGTGTCGGTGGTTTCCCTGTGGAGCCTTCTCTTGAGTTGCCTGGGTCGTCGTGAACATTTGTCTATTTCGCAAGTAGCGTGTATTTTGATCAGCCTTGATCTCCAGGTCCTCTGTAAAACTTTCTTACAAAGGCTGCAAGACAAATCATGATCACGTGGGGTTGTTCCAATGACCCTGCTTCTCCATTCATATATAGGTATTCGGATAGGACATCAAAACGTGATTTTGAACGTGTTATTGGAGACTGGCAAATTAAATGTATAATATTCCTAAATTGTAATGAAAAGTATGGTAATTTGTTGAGCACATTATCGAAATATTGATTCGGAACTGGTAAATGTTAATGGCTTGACATTAAACAAAGAGCTTTATTGGAATATATCTATTCACAATATCTATAATGGCTTTCAGGAATTGCGCTTTCGATGTGTGATGGCATAAAAGACAATGTTTACCTCAAATTGCAAAGTGACAAAAATTTCTACGTATTTTGTCCAAGTGACACAATAAAAATGTTCCTATATAAACATACAGCAATGCATCGACGGTAGATGTATAAATACAGGTTATAATGCAATACGACACAAAAGTATACAAATTATAAACTAATTTGCATTGATTTAAAGAAATAACCGCTTACCTGGATGGCTCAACAAGTACAACACGTCACAATAATGACTCCAATTATTGATCACATTGCCCACAATTATTGTATGAAAAGGCAATAGTATCATTCATCAATAATATACAAGATGACTAGAGCGAGTCAAGAAAAAGTAATAATTGACATGATGATGACCAAGTTCTTGAATTGTTAGCAATTGCAATTTCAGTTTGCATCGTACTCTTGTTCCGAAGTATATTAACATGTATTTACTTCACAGTCAGGTTGAACAGACAACATCATGCATGATTCAAATGCAGTCTACAAGCAATATAATGCCTCGTCTCCTTCTATTATGAACACGATTGCCCATTTTCTAAATGCAAATATGCACACAGTGCTAGCATTAACAACGGAGGAAATTAATTTTTCTCAGCGAGAGCTTCATAATATATAATGTAGACGTACTTTACTTGAAACCGTTATCATTCAGTCATCAGAAATGACGAAAATGCTGGGAATATATTTCGCTAAGTCACGTATTGGTTGAAACATGTACGTGATGAAGCGTGGGGAGGGTGCAATAACAATCTTTTAAGTACCTGACGTTGACAAACTAGACAAAAATGATAATGTCGTTAGCATAAGAAGAGAATCCATTGCACTTTGCATGCTAACGGCATTACACTGCTTCCAATTACTCAGTTAAGAGGCGGTTTTGAGCACCTGATTGGCAACCACTGCTTCTGCCGAGGTAACAATAGACTCGCGTCTCTTTTCCTTACAGGTACAATTCCCGAGAGCAGGTGAAACTGTGACTTGCTAAGAACTGAGAAAAAGAAAGAACCTTAGGTTTCAGTTTTTCTGAGACATATCTGATGAAGATCTGATGAAGTTAATTTGGAGTTACACATTACGTACGACGCTAAGATATGGAGTGAGATTATGGCCTCTATAGGGTTAGGTGCAATATTGAGTTACACATAACGGTAATATCTCAAACTCACAATTTGAAAATAGTCATGATAATATTATATCAAAGTTCATTAAATAGTACAATACGTGTAATAATGATCATACAATAATAATTGTATGGCATGCAATCAGATACTATTCCAGCTATAAATGTCTGCCAAAACACCGTCCAACCATGGAGTGAAATTTGCATTCCAATCATTGCCACGGATCCCATAGCGCCATCGCAACTTCTTGGTTTATTTTTACTTTATAGTTCCTTGTTGTAGTTTTGTATGCGAAAAAAAGAAGTAATGATAAGCTGTTACTCTACCATGTTAAGATCAAATTACTTTAATGCAAGTTTGCAAACTAACATGATGTTTAAGTCTAGTATGACTCTATAAACTATGGCAATGTATTACACTTTTGTAATGCAGATTACACGAATATGCATCTGTCGCTGATGGCTCACAAGTATCAAATGACCCTAATCATTGCAAACAGTCCGTTCACACCAAAGATACAAAGTTCACACCGATAGACTGATACCATCAACAGAAGGCCTTCCAACTATACATGTCGATCCATGCCTTACACGCTAAAATGACGGCTTTCCTTCATCCACAAAACCCCGCATATAAAACACACAATTCTAATCCCACTACTAGTCGCCAGTCTCCAAGTACCTACTTCAGACAACACCGACAGAACCAGAGATTCCCCTGTGACAATTCATCCTTACAAGGTTTTCAAGGTAATATTAAAAGTCGCTATGAAGTAATAAGACATCGTTCTTATTATTCAGTTGAATCTTTCATCTGTGTCTGGATATTAACGTAGAGGTGGAGTCACCACACACCAACCCTAATAAAGACCGCATCGACGAAGAATCATTTTCAATAACAATACATCCCTGAATTTACAGTCAAACCCTTCGTCTTGAGCTACAACGTAATGCGAACTATTACTTTGCATCTGCATCTTCCCATCCTTGGTTTCAAAAATCACATGATGCACAAAAAACTTTTTTTTCTACGTCTCGTTTGCACTTGTCTCGAACTAAAACATATCTCGCGGGAATAGACCGAGATTTACCCCGTCACAACCCATTAAAACCATTAAAACCCCTGGGAATCGTCGGAATTCGGCTTACCATTTAAAAAATTCCGTAATCTTTGACACAATGCAATGCTACGGAAGTTTTGTGTCCGTCTTCGACTTCCAGGCGACATTTGTAATTTTCGGTTGCGAAGAAGTCATAGCTTCGATGAGTTGCCAAGGAACATAATACTTGTAAGACCTATGTGATATTAATATTAAAAGAAAAAAAAAAGACTGGATTGTTTTATGTGTATGTCAAGATCCTTGCATGTTGCATACTTTAGACCTGCGAGATGAACAGGATGCAGTCAGTGCTGAAATGGACAATGGTGTTCCGGGGCTAGTCTGTCATCTTCATCATTCGTTATGCATGGATGCACATTTTTATTGGGATCTTTTGAATGGAAGTCAGCGAGTGCAAAATGCAGGATGAATTATTCATTCAACAAACGACAAACGGAAATGACAGGCCTCCGACTGTAATGTGCATTGAGCAGAAACACAAAAAAAAAAATCATCCAAAAGACGAAGGTTAAACCTCCGTTTTACAACATTTTCAATGTTCAGCCTCTTCTTCACAACATGAAAAACTGATTGGTCAAACTGTGAATTCGTTTTAGCGCGTAAAGCGACGATTAACAATTATCCTGGTTGTAAATTTCCTTAATAACACCAATAAGACGGTTATTCATACTAGATGTTAGGATCACAGCAGGCTTCTTGAATAATATGCTGATGTGTCACCAGTGGAACCATATCTATCCACAATGGCTGATTCAGGGGAGTGAGCAGATCAAGATGAGTTATACGCATCATAAATTCTGCCGCAATTATATGGCACGTGGGCATCGCGGTTATTGCATATCATATACCTTCATAATTAGAGCCTTTGTCAAAAATTTATCCGCATTTTCTGTCCCGATTATTAGTTACACTGCACACATAACAATTCGCTTTCTGGATCATCAGTTCGCAATGCAGCACAGAAATATGTTTGGCCACAAATGGCGTTTTCTGTTGAAATGTTCAATTCTCTGACCTGCATGCATATGAAATTCAAGTGTCGATGGAACCAAGATAACAATGCTATGGATGTCGGGTTGAGCGTCTTGATGATTGATTGCTATACATACAATCGGTGTCGGCTTCTGCGGACGCATGGAGCGCAACAGCACTCGCACGGTGGTGCAGAATTGATCATTAGGCATCAACACTGGGTCTAGAGGTGGGCCTCCTTCACTCTACGCCTCGTGCTTTGGGCTCGTACTCGGGTATCGTCATTGAAAGGTACCATGGACCTCAACTAAAGCAATCAGCCTGTCTTTATTGGATAAATTCCGTTGAAATATATGAGTCATGATTGATGATTTTTTGTTTTTCTTTCTTAAACTCACATTCGATAATCGTTGATTTTGTGCACATGATCTCAATGATCACTTACTTTCTTCATATGTAATATCTCCGAAATTTTTCCACGGACATCGAATGAGAATCCCCCCCCCGTGCAAGACGGCCGATACATTGTAAATCCGTCAAATATGACAGTTATCGTGTTTCAGGCAAAATAATGGTGCACATAGTAGATACCTGCAACGGCCCATTTCTAGTCAAATTTGACAGGTGGCGGCATTCTATTGATCTGTGGCACCATGCAGTCACGTGAGCAGGATGCAGAATGCAGGTATTTAGTACAATGTACTTCAATGTCCATTCATCTCCATCGACTGAATGTTATTAAAAAAAGCACACCATCTGCATAGAATGACCGACTGACTGGATGCAAATGTGTTGATACTCTCAGGGCTTGAAACACAAGGACTGACAAGCTACTGTATACTTTAGAATTGTATTATAATAGTTTAATCAGCATAAGCACGCAATAGACGATCAACGACCAGATTACTAAAGATCTGTGGAACATTTTGTAAAATTTAGCAACACGAGGATATATGACATTCGACACTTTTCCCTTCATGCTTATTTCAGAATCAAGACTTTTGGCGAAGTTATGTGACGTCATCTTTACTGATACGGATTCCAGATGAAAATCCCGCGATCGGACTCTTCATTGGTGAATATGGTTATGAGCAATGCCAAAACTGCAACACGCTTTTAACACGCATATAATGCGCACTCCTGACAGTGTTTGTAATGAACATGACGTGATAGCTGAGCGGAATTTTTTCGGCAACTGGCCCTCTATTGGGGCAGTGACAGAACTAAACCCGATGGTATCCGAGCTCAAATTGCGGATGCAGGTCGCTCTCATTGGCTCCCTGGGCAAAACATCAAACTGCCAAGTCCTCTGAATCTAGAAAAATGAGCGTTATAATTCTTGTTTCAAGAGCAGCAGAAATCGATATTACAATTACTGCCAACTTTAACAAAGCGTTTTTAACTTCATTTACACATATCGTTTGTTTTACATATTTAATGAGGCGTGGAAATGTAGAAATGCTGACCTTCTTAAGCGGTTTCTTTTTTTTTTTATCAATCTGCTCGTTAAGGGGCTCGTCTGATTTTGCTCTTTTCGCTATCACACACCACTCGGATTTAAATGTTCTTCCCTGATTCAAAATATACTTTTTACTTGATTTATATGCATAAATGGGCGCATTTGACATAGTCAATCCATACCGGTAACTTATATTTTGTAACACTTGATGCATCTTAGCCAATTTCAGAGTTTAAATTTTAACATGCAGTAAATCTACTACTTTTGGGCCACTCTGTATAATGAGTTATTTCTTTCGCAGCATTCGTTCACCTTGGTCATTTGAACAACGTGTCTTGAAAATATATAACTCATACCTAAGACTCCTGTCTGCTACCATAAACATAAGCACTCTCGCTCTTGTTGGGCCGAACTACAGATTCATGGAGGAATTACAGCGAATCGCAATCATGCGCATTTATATGACCTCACACTTCCTCTGCTCGATTGGGTTTCAGTCAGTCCGTCTAGCCGACTGAGATATCCGGTTGCCCTATTTTGGTCCTCCCTCTAGTAGATATTTATATGCCTTGCGTATACTTGAGCCACGCAAAACTGTCGTCTGCCTTTACGCTGATACCTTTGAAACCGAGGCAAGCAGGTGTCTTTCTTTACAGAGATGAGTGGAGCAATTTGCTTGTGACATTTCATGAGAAGAAAAGATGCCTTTCTCGACGAAGAAGGATCCTCTCTACGATTAGCTCAAGCGTAATGCAGCAGAATTGGCAGCCCAGTTCACGCACCACAGAGGCGAAAGATCATTTATTCAGTAGAACTGTTACTAACAAATATCACATTATTGTGTCATTATTCGATTATAATTATCATATAGCTGATCATAGCGTTATAAGCTGCTGTAATCAGTGAATGCTACGGACTTTTGCTCTGTTTCGGGGACTAATCATTGTAACATAGCATTGAATTTAAATGGATTAAATTATCTCCATTTGAACTCGTGCAGTTATCGACCTTTGGAGCTATTCATCAACCAGCTTTTTACTCCCTGTACTGATTGGCGTAAGTATGGCATTTTGTTTGGTTCATTGAGTAAATGGCGCGCTTCTTGTTGTAGAATGTCAGATATTTTCGAAAGGGGCCACAGGGGCGTGTCTATAAAACAGTTCAGCCCAAATGCATTATAAAGGCGCATTCACCAGGGAAATCACAAGAAAGGTCAGCAAACTTGTTTTTGAGAACGTTGTGGGATTTGGTAGTTATACTCTCAATGTAGCTATTATTATAACGTCACCAGAACCAGACATATACTTCTTTGATCGAGTGAACATTTCAAGTTGTGTTGAGTACTGTTGACTAAAACGCAACCACTGCAAGTAACATTTTGAGAAAACCTGAACCATACTTCTTATATCCCTTTTCATTCAACCATAGTAATAAAATTCACGATTTTCATTATTTGAGCATGCTCGAGATACTTCTTAAATCCAGCCAATCACAGTGGATGTTACATCCTATGATATCAAATTCCGATCAAACACGGCCATCGATGTGTCGTTACCATGCATGTCCATTAATGCATCTGGGGTCTGGAAACTGCGCGGATAATGTTGCACGCATGCATAATGTTGCGTTATGCTCTCTCAATGAAACCCTATGTACCTTGTCAAAATAACCCTGACCCCAACGAAAGTTTTTAACTGGTCTTATTATATCTCTTCATGCATCTTGGTCGGGATCAAATCAATATCAATTTGCGAACAAAACTTCCTAGCTTACAAATACCTATTCACTGATTGGTCGGTTTGCAGTTTTGCGCGTTATGATAAGTTCAATGGGTTAACACGTTGTACCACACCTGCATTGATAGGCTAACCTCTCCTAGTCAAGCACTCTTGTCAAAGGTTTGGGCATTTAGGGAACCATTACAGCACAACAGCCGCACCTTTGAAGCCACTTCGTCATCGTGTGCCAATCGCTAAGCCTACCAATATCCCAAATGCCTCCCTCACGGACATATTCTTCAAAGTGCATCCCATCGTCATTAAAGCCTCAATGATTTAAGGTGCCCACTCAGTGCGCACCTCAGTATTTTCATAATGCAAATCTTTAATGACTGTGAGGCAGATGTCTCTTGTCCATTTGAAGCATGAGTCATTATTGATGGGATGACGTTTCAATGGAAGCAGATAGAGAAGCAAACGCTAATTAAATCGACAGTGCACCTATTCAACTTAACGATTAGGCTCTTGTTGCAGCAATGATAGATGTCACAGATGAAAAAACCAAGTCCGTGTTTTACGCGTACGTGCAGAACATGCCATAGCGTCTCCTTAGGACAGAAGTTCCTTCCGTCAGAAAAAAAGAGTCTGTGATCGCATAATAAAATCATTGGGATTGCAAGATGTTTGTGTCTCACTTAAAATGCCTAATGAACGAAGCGTTTGACTGTTGCAGCATCTAATGAGTTTCATCCAAATGCTGACGCAAGTGACGTAAAGATGTACCAATGACGTTCATGAACTTGTCCTGCTGCACTTGAAGCTGATTGGGTAACGCTACAATCCTGCACATCGAGAAAGTTGTTTAAGAGATTAAGTGGAGGTCATAGTGAACCTTGAATATTTCGTTGCGTTGACGAAGATCACTCCCAGATCTTCGTTCTTCTGTTTGAACTGCACGGCCAGATGGTTATATGCTGCACCGTCATCTGATTGAACCTCTTGAATATGAAGGAGCAACATATAGAACCTCCTGTGTTTGAAAGAGGTAACAGCGAGGAATTTCAAGAAATACGCAATTGTGTGTCTATCCGGTTCACTTATTAACGATTACAAGTTGGGTGAGAGAGATCCATTTCATACTATTGGAGTCACGAAGGAATACTTTCAGTCAATTTGTAATTCGATTAGTGATAAAGACTAAAACACAAATCCATTGCGCTCACAGAGTGTTCATTACAATTGATAATAGCGCGAAATTGCATTTTTCGTTGCAGTATAATAACAAAAAAGCCCAGAATGCATCTCGCCAAGCATATGCAACGAACTCTACTATAAGATATATCATTTAAAAGAACCCTTGTAGGCAAGTGAGCATGGTTAAAATCTATAAATTTACACAATATCATAATAATACATTCAACTAAATATTTATGGGTACCTTGAAGGGAATGTGGTGTGCGATTGATAAGCATTCTGCAATTACAAATAGCAAAGAATATCGGTTATTATCCAAGTTGAACAAAGTACGCACAAAAGGTGACGAAGAAGCATGACGCCTGAGCATGCCCTATTCCGAGAAACGATACAATCAGCCCACCTGCATGGTGGATCGGTTTGTTCGTTTTTAGGGTGTTTTTTTTTTCAGTCACGATTTTGAGTTCAGAAGACAAAGAGTTTCCTCGATATGAATAAGCCATGACACCTAGGAGCTTTTTTCGGATGCACCTGCTCCCCAGCAGAATCATGGCACATGGGTCAGATCATAAGACTCATGTGTAGATGACTGATGCATCATTGATTACATAGAATGCTGTGAGTTATTAAGGATTATTAACTTGTTACACCGGTGAGGCGTTCTGATGTGCCAAGGAATTAAGGAATTACTGACACATTATGCATACGCACATATTGAAATTCCACCTTTTAAATATTCCCTTGAAAGGTAATTTTTCCATTCTCCTCCAAATCCAAATTTCAAGCCATCAAAATGTATCTTTTTCAAATTGCGCACGTTGCTTTTAGTGTTTATTGAAGGCATCTTTGGCCGTATTGACATTTACACACTACTTACTTCCTCCGTGTTCAGTTAAATGACTACCACTGCCCACGTACGATTAGAACGTGGTTCCATTAATGCAACTTTGTGTCTGCTCCCTTATTTTCATATAGATATGTTCAATTGTCCTTATTGGACTTCATCTTCATCTCATTCAGCATTGGAATGATGTATCAGTTTTCCACCATGTGATCGTCACTCCAACATCACAGCGCAGTTTCTGATTCAGTACAAGTAATGCCATCAAAGGGGGTTGACGTCGTTCGGAATTTGCTGTAAAAACTGTTCTCCCAAATGATACGCGGATGAAGCAGATAGAGAGAAATAGCGAAAGCCTTGCGTATTACGGTGAAGTCTAGTGTCAAATTTTATGTTTTCTTCGGCTTCCAGTTTATGGCAACGTGAGGCAAAAGATGACTCCGAAATCTATTCCTCACGAGTTGCTCAATTGAGGCCGAATCATCACGATTCCGTGGAAACCCCTCCTCCGTCTCCTCATTACGCCAAATTGGTTGGTAATGTTTTTGAATTTTCCTGTCATGAATGTTGATTTGCGCCACAGATTCAGAGATACACCTTAATTGCCCTCGAGTTAGAGCAAAGGTGTGTCAGGCCAATTAAACCTGTGTTATGTTCGGCGGCTAAGTGGCGATGTCATTTGTGGGATAAGCACTGCGAACGTAATTCATGTTCTGGGGCCACTCTACAATGTCTTTTGGTGCGTGCCTGGGATTACTGATGCAACAAGGCGGACATTGTGTTTTAGATTGAAACAAGACAAGCGTCAAATTTGACGCCTTTCTCATCGCCAATTGTGAGACCCTTGGGGCTATTCAGAGGTCAGAGAGAGGTCAGAGATCAGGGGTCACTGGCTATGGGTTATTGGTCAGTTGGCTCGTTCTGCCAAATTGATCAGGGATTCAATCAGGCAATTCAAGAAGTTTCGTCAGAAAAGTCTGCTCTGATTCTCCAAGATACGTTTTATTGTCCTGTTATTATTGTTCTAAATGCAAATCGCTCATTAGGAACTGTTCAAACAAACAAAACGATGTTTTGCGTAGACCCGATTTTTGGCGTTCGGAGCCCTTTAGTGCAAGTTATTTGTGTCGAGAGATACGTTGTTCATTGGTCTGTTGGGATTATATAAAGAGAGCCCCTCAGGGCTTCGTGTGTGAGTAACGTAAGTGTCCAATTGGGAGCTTCCTAAGGTTCGCATACGCGCATTTCAAGAGTTAAATTTCATATAACGAAGCCAATTTCGGTTGTACTGCGCAGTGATCTTAGCACACTTAGGTCATCTTGGTTGTATGAATGCAGATGATGGTAACCATACTATGACATCATTTTCTTCTCCGACACTATTATCATTTCTTTTCTCGTCATATATCCCCATATATCCGCCTCCAACAGCCACCCGCACTCAGTTTGCGTCCAAATCACCCATTGCTGAGATGCCTGGTACGTTGTACAATTTCTAGTCTCGGCATACTTGCTTCAACGACTCTCGTTTTTTCTTTCTTCGCCTTTGAAATCTAGGAATGGCGGATTTTCTTTACAGGAATAAGAGCTGGCAATTTGCATCATACAATTCACCAAAGGCAAAGAAGCTTTTGCAGGAGATATTCATCGCTGAAGTATTCTCTGTCGTCGCATTATATAATGTAATATTCGCACCGACACCGGATGGAATTTTGACATTTGGTGCCATTGTATACAGCTGAATTAATATCATAATTCTTTTTATTTGCCTGGAAAACGCTTGCGAGGTACGATGGAGGATAATATTATCCCGGTTTCCATTGCAGCCAAGCGGTCAACCCGACTGAGCTGTTCTGCGTTCTTCATTCCGGGCAATGCCGTAAGCACACGCATATCACTGAAACCATTTTAATTGCATTTGTCTTCATGCCTATCGTCATGCCGGTCGGCCCAGCACTGGTGTGCGCTCGGGGAAATAGCAAGCTGTTCTGCGTGCTGCATTCTACACGGCTCACGAAGCGCTCATCACGTTCCTCCATTTCCAACTGTAACATGAACTTCGTTGTCTCGCAAACCACTCAGAAGTTTTGCGCAGCTTCGCAGGACACATTATTATAATCCTATAAAACGTAGGATTTCGATAGACATGGTCATCAATCGTCAGTGGCTCTTGCATTCAAATGGCTTTCATGCTTTTATTTTTTCTACTTGGATATACACTGAATGTTTCATGGTTATAATTGTGCTGTGACTATATACTTTAATGTGCAGTGATGATATTGTTCTAAACTTCCAAAGGAGGGTTACATATGCTTTATGTGATCAGTTTTAATAGTGTAACCTAGTCTAGTCTAACACGATGGTTACATTTTTTGTTGATTTGACTTAGTGGTGCAAGTTCATAAGAATAAAAAGTCAGAATTGAAATTGCAACATATTAGTCCTGTCGCGTTTAACTTCAATGTTATTAAAATTTATTATTTTCAATTTGACCTCAATTTAAAAAAAATATATCTTTCTGATGTAAAACATTGATACCTTTGCTTTGATTGCAATGGTACTGTTGGTGTGAGCTCGCCTTGCGTGCATTTGGCAGTGGGTTTGATTCCCGGTTGGGCAAATCTCCGGGGTCGGAATCGTGGCCTGAACGCTCCAATGTTTACCACGGCATGACAAATTGCATAGTGTTGAATTTTAGAATCTGGCTCGATGGATATGAATTATTATCATTGGCTAAGTGATTGCTCCCATAGAGATGCACTGCTTGTGATTATAGCTCGCTGTGGGCACACGCATTTGAAAATTGCGGTGGTCCGATCAATTCATTCACAACCAATCTTGCATCACCATGCTCTTTCTTCTCAGACGTGACAAGGATCTGAATTACAATCGTATTGCAAGTCATTTGTCAGCTTTGCAATCAACCCTGTGTTGATGTATTCAGGTAATCAATGGCTTCAATAAAGACAAACTTACGAGCCCTATGTACTCAATTTCTTTGTTCATTGCGTTAACCGAGACAGAGAAAAGTGGTCAATTTATGGGTTGAATCACTACAGACAAGTCTCGAGATATCTCTGAAATGGTTGCTAAACATGCCATTGAACCAAATAGTAAAATTCACCTGTCTTTTGAGTCCCATTGCAAATATATACATCCTCTATCTATAGCTAGCAACTTAACGAGCATAATTATCCAAACTGGTCTCTTTCCATGAGCGATGTCTCATCTGGTATACGAACTTATCACCATATATGTTACTCCTGTCGTCCTACTCAGACCTCAAAAGCCTCAATTGCTTCAAGATTCTGAACTGAAATAAGCCCACTCTCATGGAAAGAGTAAAAAAAAAAGGTTTCAGGTAGCAGGTCAACATCTATGTGACCTAAAACGATCTTGTGAAAGAATGCTACCATATAATATGTGTTTTTGTTGGATTCCATATCAGATATTACCTGTGGAATATGAAATTTGCAATAAGAGGCAAATGCTCAATTGACTCTAGTCCATAATGCATTCAGGAAGAAGCATCTACAACATTCGTTCTCTTTCAATTGAGCAATTCGTGCCAAAGGGCTTTCGTGATTCGCGGAATATCTCGTAGCTCTTTGATGGTGGCCTTGGCAAGTGCCCAATTTGGCGCCTCCGTTGTCCAATCTAAGACTGTTCTCTTGTTTCTTTCTCCCTCTTGACACGTCACGCCTATTCGAATCTGATCCTTTATCTGTGTTCCATCTAAAACATCTCCCAAGGTGCATCAGAAAGCTTACAACACCAGTCAATAGTCTCCATCAAAACAAGCAGAAAAAGGCTTTAGTTAATTTTGAAGAAGGCAAACCAAGGTGTCAGCGAATACTCGGTGATTATATATTTATATATACTTTTTTTTTTTTTTTTTTTTTTTGATCAAAGGTAATCAAGCCTAACCTACAATGAGACAACGTAGCCAAGAAACAGTAATGCAAAGACAGCGATCGCGTCTCCTTTGAGCGGATCTTTGATCTCAGGTGCAACATATCAACATCTTATCATAAGCTGATAAATATAGGATGACACTTTGGTCTTCTGACGTAAAACTGTGTGGAGGTCAAGGTTCAAAAACATGACTGGTGCTCAGTTTTGTTGGTGAGTGGAATTAGTCATTTATGATCTCATTGGGTTATTTCAACCTCAGATCTCGGGGAACAATATAGTTCACGGGAAATGTTTATAACATTATTACATTTCACCAGAACTCTCATATGGGTATTCTATCGTTTGCATTGAAGTAAAAATAAACCAAAATAAGCTGCTATTTTACGAGAATCTTCCGGGGATGGAAAACGCGAACTTAATAGTTCGAGTTCGGATTCTGATTGGTTTCTTGTGAATGAGAAGAAGGATCCATTAGTTCATCTCATATTGAGGCCAACGAAATTAGGTTCTGAGTAAAATGAAACAATGCTGCTGCTAAAAGTGGAATTGGGCTGCGTACAATCACGAAACCACTTGCACGTGGTTTCGTGATTTTTACGTGGAGTGCATTACAATTGTTTTGAGAAGTATCTGTGTATTGCCTCATTGTAGCGTAAGCGTCTGAGAACTTAATATATATCGTTACTACTCATTACATGTGATGCTGAAATTTATCTTTCGTGGAAAATTTCTTGTTTCTGGCAATCTACGCAATCATTGGGAACTAAAATGGCGCAGTAATTCGTCTGTCCGTCAAACTGGTTATGATACTGTATTTAATATTATACTTACATACTGTTGCCTTTCGGCATTAGTTTATTTATTATTATGTCGAGTGGTATCACTAAATTATATTCGAGCTAATCTAGATATTATCAATATGCTAATATTGATATTATCCGCATATCAACAGTTACCAGGTGAATCATAAACCCTTTCACCTGCTAAACTATAGTTGCTTTTCAGGGTGAGACTTCCGAGTAGGCATAATGCATTATAGGTTTAGAGTTATATCGCAAAAAAAATCACACAGATCATTAAACGAAGAGTCCATTCCCAAGAAATTTGTAAGCGGAAAAAAGCAGCTTTGCAGTTGCGACGTAAAAGCGGTCATCTGCATGTAAAGTATATTTGATATCCACCCTCTTGGAATTCTTTGGCGTTTTGCATTGTCTGGGCTCCCGCTCCTCACCATTACACAAAAACAAATACACTGCCTGAGAAATATCTTATTACACTGAATAATCAGGGGACGATTATCAGGGGAGCTGATGGCAATACATGATACATCCTCTTCCGTAGAAACTCATTGTTGTGAGGTCTTGTCGTCGATCATGTTCTAGCTTCCCACAATTAAAAAAGTAGGTAAAATTACATCTCACACAGATACTCAATGAGATACGAACGCATCAAATGTAATGCATGGGTAGGGAGGGACTCATCGTTGGTTTGTGATGAGTACGTTATTGCGTGCATTTAAAAAATATATATTCTTGATTTCGTATAACCTTACTGCACAACATGTTCAAGTTAGAAGAAAAATTCGCTTTACACCACCAGAGAAAAAAAAATGAGAAGGAAAAACAAGAAGAGAGAAATAGAGTCTAGAGTTGCGAAGTCGTTCAATTGCGACAGGAGAGACAGAGGGAGTGGCGTTCGAAATTAATGCAAATACAGACGATTTCTAAGCAAGTTCCAGTGAAAGGTCTCTTTCAATTGAGCAAATCGTGAGAAGGGGATTCGTGATTCTTAAAATGTCTCATAAAACGAATCCAATATGTCTTAATACATCGACCTTCGCAAAACATCCAATTTGACGCTGCTTTTGTCCGATGCAAAGGTGCGATGTTCTCTTTCAATGTGCTTCTTATCACGCTTGTGTTATTGCACTCACGCTGGTTTTCATTTGTTTAGCTGAAAAAAAAAATAAAAAAAAAAAAAACTTATATGAGTATGGTTTGCGTACGGGTCAGGATGGGTCGGTAAAAGGTGCTGTTATTTGCACGACCGCGGGCCACAACCACAACGAAATGGTGGTTATCTGAATGTAATAAACAATTAAAGTTGATTATGTATTTTATTTCGCACCAACTACTTTAAATACAAATATGGAAATGCTAAATTATAATAATGATATCAATAATATAATTACATGTTGTATAAACAGATAAATTTGGTCAACAAAACCATAATGTAGACGTAACCTCAACTTTCCATCTTCATTGTTTTCCTCGCTGCATTGTACATTCAAGGCAAATAACTTTGTTCTCGATCATTGGGGGTTGAACTTCATTGATCGCAAATTCTGCTGCATCTAGCCCAGCGCAACTTTCCTAAAGTCTGACTTAAAGAGGACCTCTGCATGATTGTTTCAAACTAGTTACGGATGATAGAGGGTGCATCCCAAATGACAAATATGTCATTATTTTTGACATTACGCTTGCTGTGGGCTAATTTCTTGATGCATCGAAATTGATTTCAGACTGTGGTGATGTGACAAAAGTACCGTAATTATCATAGTGTTAACAATGGGAATCGCCGAGTGGACATATCTTTCAGCAGTTCTCACGAAATAAATCTCACACTCGTCTCGTTTCAAGCAATTCTGCCTGAGCAGGAAATTCGTATTTCAATTTATCTTGAATATTATTTATAGTCGATAGAATTGGACAAGATTGATATCTCGTCATCCCAATAAGCTCATAGAATTGATCTAAAAAGATTCCAAAATGAACAGTGGTCCTCTTTAAATTCAGCCTGTAAAAAGTGAATTACACGGCAATGCTCCTATGGTTGGTGCGCATGAAAGAGCTACATGCCTACAGGGCTACTCAGATCTCAGAAAATAGAACTACTTACAAGATATACCATATCGTTCATCGCAAGTAGAGACATCAGGTATAATGTCAAGGTAATTACGAACGAGACTGACGTTCATTTTTAGCGAGGACAATTTGCTCGCATTGCAAGGGAGATTGCTGCGGCTGCTTGGTATGTTTTAGAGATGAAAGAATGATGCTGTCATGTGTTTCCTATTCCAGGCTTAAAATAAAGTATCCAGATTAATGATGGAAAATGTTGGTTGGAGATGGCGCCTCTTCCTCTGTTCACGTTTCCTGCCTTCGGTGAAGAAGGAAGGAAGGTAGGAAGATTCATGGCGAGTTAACTTCATTCTGAGTGGCGCTCCATTTAGCACAACGCCCTCAAAAAGTGTGTGTGATTGTGTGTGTGATGGTGTGTGTGTAGGTGTGTGTGTGTTAGTGTGTGTGTTAGTGTGTAGGTGTGTGTGTGTGTGATGGTGTATGTGTGTGTGTGTGTGTGTGTGTGTGTGTGTGTTAGTGTGGGTTAGTGTG
>KB310836.1:230349-247345 GCA_000328365.1 Capitella teleta
ATGTATCGTATTCGATAATTGATGCACGGGTTGACCGTCTCAATATACTTCTCGAAAGGCTCTTGGGATAAGAGGCATCATCCAAGGGCCTACACTCAATATTTTTGAAATCATTTAACTGTGTTATAAGTGGTTTAGTCCGCTGATTGAGATTTCAACACGCATGTCAAACAATCATATATAATTGTAACATAGTCATGTATTATTAATCGTACCTGAATAAAATGATTAAGAATTAAATTTCGTTTCTGTGACCGGAATGAAAACAGCCCCGATGGACGCTCTTATTTTCTCGAAGGTAAACCCAATTGCACTTTGTGTCACTTTGAAGACCCAATTTCCTGAAATTCACAATCTTATTGAAGGCACTTTATCCAATTTCCGATGTTGGCTTTGGATTCAGTTTGCTGAACGTTCGACGCTGAGTTTGAAGTCGCGAATCACTCACCAAAGTATTACAATTATGTCGAAACAAAATTCCTTGCGTGCAACAACAGATTTCTGGTATTGGATTGATATTGGATTCAATAAAATTAATATAAAATATAAACCCATGTAAAAAAAATCAAAAAAATCGTAAGAGTAGTGTCAACGCTATTTATTCATGATCAGTATATCAACCGTGGCTGAGGCTTCTTGCCGCCGACCCGATGATTATGAATGTAATCAAGTGCATACTCTGGCAACAGCAAGAACACCTTGGCCAGCGGTACGAGGGAGTATCGAGCTCGAGGATACATTCCAAACAGAGCATGTTCGTAGGCATTGACAACTGCATTGCAGGTAGCAAAAGCAATCCTTTCAAACACATCACGGACATAATGAGTATCTGCAAATAATACAATTCGATAATCAGTAATACACCTTAGTGGGCGCTGAATAGCCTTTGCAAATTGTATAATATATGAGTACAAAATACTGGAAATTATATTGTTAAAAATACCAGAAATCATATCAGTGAGAAACATTTACAATTGTGCGGGGTTCGAAAAAAGGAAATGAGTTTACTCGCAAGTGAATAGGAGATTTTAGTTTAGAAAATATAAATTGGCAAATTAATCAATCTGATATATAGTTTGATTATAGACAAATGCGATTAATGTGTTCTTATTTTAAGGGTTTTGTTAACGTGTGACACAGTGGTAAAATCACAGGAGGATATCGGAGACTAAGAATCCTATACTTCCACATGTAGACATCTGATAAAAAGAAATCAATGATAAAAAGCTAGTCTGCCTAATTTACTCTGGTTTAACAGATTATAGCTTCCCATGATATGCACAACAAGCATTATAATTATGTTATGCAATCTCTGTGAGGTAAAACTTTGAACTCACGTTTGTCTAGGAATTCCTTTGGGTACTCCTTCGCAAGGTCATCGGGGATTTCGAAAGCAGCAAGCTGTTCATACAGCTGATTCAGCATAGGTGTTTTATTAACTCCAGGTTCAACCAGGTGAGCAGAAATGCCAAAAGCCTTCAAATCAGACCTGAAAAGATAGAAGCAAGTTTACATTAGAACGGAGGAATTGACATAAAATTATGCAATCTAAATAATAATGTATTTACAATGAAATCGGGGATCGATATACAATTTATCCACCATGTGCATCAAGAAAATTGCACATTGACTTCAAATTATGACAGTTAAATTGGACTCAAACGACCATTAAATTTAATAAAATAAAAGCATATGCATCAATTATATTATATACCCCACATCACATTAAGCCTTTTTCTGCAGGAAAATTCCAAATATACTTTATTTGTATTTAAACAGAAGAAACGTAGTAACAATGCCTTTCTTATTCAGGCAAAGATATCCTCAAGTGAAGTTAAATGACAGCTCACAATGAGATGGATATGTACAGGAAACATAATTATTCTAATATATTGTCCGATCTCCCACTTCACTGTTTTTTGTTTTTGTTTTTTTGTTTGTTCTTTCTGTTTTGTTGTTGTTGTTGTTGTTTAACGCGAATAACATATTGCTTATCTTTATAGTCGCCATTCTATAGCCTGTATGCTTCACCCGCCTAATAATTTACAGAACAAGACAGAGGAGTGGGTGGCTCGAAGGCTGAGTATCTACTCAACGTCACCTGATGCATGAGACGTAGCCATCGATGGCATGTTTTGACGCTGCGTACAGAGTAAGGAGAGGCTCCGGCAATCGTGCGGCGATGCTGGAGGTAAAGGCCAATCGTCCTCGAGTCATTTTGACGAGGGGCAGGAACGTTTTCGTGACGTTATGATGACCAACAACATTGACGGTGAGAACTCTCTTGAATTCCTCGCCAGATTGCCATTCCAGAGGGCCTGGAATTTGTTGCATGCATCCTGCATTATTCATAATGCCCCATAACCCTGAAAAAAAAAACACAAACAAGGTAACTATATTCATTTTACGTGTATTGTCACTAGAAAAGGCCATTGTAAACCATTTTTGAAATACTCTTTGCATTATTTTTCCCCAATATCAAACTGACATTACATGTATTTTATGTCAGTTTGAAATTAGGAAAAAAAAAAAAAATATGTGAGGATACAATTCAATGGCAGCGGTTTGGTTGGTCTGGTTGGAGCACAGCCGATCAAAATTTTAATCCCTGCAGAAACCTATTGACCTTTCCGTTAAGACCCAGAACTCGACATTGACAATTTACTATAACTGTTTTTTTTGTTTTGTTTTTTTGTTTTTTTTTTTTTTTTACATCATCCGTGGCCCAGGATCGTGATTTGTTCCGCATAGTTATTCTATGTAACGCTGACAAAAATTGGCATCTTTTCTATAAGAAAAGCTAAGTTGTCTTTGAGAGATGTTATCGAAGAATCAGACCCAGATTAACTTCATAAATACGTCTCACATCTACGGAGCCCCCAAGGTGACATTTTTTTTTTTTAATTTGTGCGCTCGAAATAAAAGTGGTGCGCACGAAATAAAAACAATGTCACCTTGAGGGCTCCGTACACGTACATCATCGGTTCACAGCCAAGACCGCATTTCAACAGAATATGGGATATAATAACGCCATTCTTTGGCTAATTTCACCAAACTGAAAAGGTTGGGAATTAATATGTGTCATAAAATGAAAGCGCAATATATTCGTGTAAATATTGACGCAGAGGCAGTCATACATACCAGTGTAATGCCCTAGGAGACAAGACTCGTTTTAACAAGTGTACTCCGGATTAATTAAGCTTTCTCAAATTCTTAAAACTTCGTCCATCAGTTCCCTATGAACAAGATACGGTGTAAACTATTTTGATTTATATTTGCAGTTGTTCAGAAATTTATTATAGTAGTGTTTTTTTTTTTTTTTTTTTCACCCCAGCAATCCGTAAAAGTATGTGTGGGTAGGGGAATAAGAGTGTTTAATGAAGGCTGCAATGGTGCAACCAGTTTTATGAAGTAATGCAGATAAGTACCTGAAGGAAGCATCCTTCGGCGTACTAGAATATCTAGTCTGAATGTCCATGGCATCAGTGTTTCATAGAATGAAAGCCAAACTTCCGATTCATGAGATAGTAGTTGGCAGTTCATTTATTTTACCCACCTTCGTTGGATGCCAGGTGACCAGTGACAAATTTGTATGCCTTCTGCACGCTGTCAACGTCCGTGATGTCCATGATGAATGCCTTGATGTTGGTTGACGATTGTTCCAGTTGCTTCTTGCCATTATCTGTCATGCACGAAGCGAAAACTGTGACTCCTTTGTTTGCCATGCGAATAGCAAACAACCTGCCAAATCCCGAATCACATCCTGTGACCATGATCTTCTTGCGATCCACGTCAGATATGAAAGGAATCCTGATGACGTAATCCAGAATCTTGTACAAGATGAAGAGGAGCACTAAGTTGAGCAACATGGCTGCAGAAGGAAAACTAAATCGAATGCCGATGTTAAGAGCCAACTCAAAGTGTGTTCGTTTATGAGCTGACGTCTGATAAGGTTATCATTTTCACAATCGGAGTTTTTGTTTATAAGCATGGTTCAACGCACTTTAAAGTGCGTAACCATTTTTTGCATCGATTATCACATCGAGGGTTTCATTTTCTCATTACTAGTATTAGCACCTCATATTGAATCAAGGGAATATACACCAGAAAGCATATATTGATTACATTCACCTCCCTGATAGTACTTCTAGTTGGACAACTTCTCCTAGCTATATTTAATTTATATTATTTTTGTTAGAAGCCAGTGTTACCTACAGGAGTTGGAGAAGTAACTAGCTGATAACCAATGAATTGATGGGACAACTAATATAATGTTCCCTTTTATAACTGAGGGTAAGGCCTTGAAACATGTCTGTTTTGATTCGGTACAAATCAGATGGTACTTTTAACAATAATTTCCGTGACATACAGCATCAAAAGCAAATGATATAAGTCAATGGTTCTGACCTCTTACTATGAGTCGAAACATGTTTTTTCTCTTTTTGTCTAGATCATTGTGTGGTCCATTTGAAGGGTGTTGAGATGCCATATAGTAGAGGTCACTAATTTTATTGCGATTATCAGCCGACTTGTGCTGTTTGTCCTGAATGTGTTGCTCTGCGTTTATTGTTCAATAAATCAAATAATTTTATCTGTGATCACAAGTACGTTTGTCTTTGTTTAATTATAGGGGGGGGGGTCCAATTGAAGTTATGTTATTGTTCAGAGCAGTCATTGAATACAATAATAATCCTAATCATTATCATCATTATTTTATTAAAGCCAATACTGAAATCTGATGTATGTGAGTAACACCTGCATCAGATCCAATAACCACCCTCGACTGGGTCACGATCAGTTATGTTGCTCCATATTTATAATATATAATATATGACAATCAATCGGAGAGTAATATATTATGTTCTTAGTTTGTCATTCAATTAGCAATTCACACTGTTTTCCTGTTCTATTTGGCTATTATACCATGATAAAATAATGAGGTAAAGTTAACAATGTCTGTTGATGGGGGGCCTAATGCATATTTCGATACAACGTCGCTGTTTATGACAAGTCGCACTTCAATTGAACCACCCAATACGTTTAAAATGTGCTCCCATCATAATTAAACTTCAAATCAGCAACAACAACAAAATCTATGTTTGGGTATTTTTTTAGTACTCTAAATATAAGATGTTAATCCACTTGATTAGGTGTTAAACAAAAATAATAATATTATAACATTTATAACATAATGTATCCTAATCAGGCATGTAGAATGATTGAATTTCACTCCACTCGTTCGGATGACACGGGGTGCCGCAACAGAAGCCCCGGACCGTGATTTTCTTATCGATAAATCCCAATTCATACTACCAAGGACAGAAGTACCCAGCGCCCGGCCATGTTACACAGTTGAAATTATAATTATCATAAATTAGTCAGTCGGTCAAAGCCATAAACATGGCTTCTACAAGCAAGATGCGACATCAGCTTATCTTTTCTGTATTTTTACTCACTATACAATATGAAATTGATGTCTGGTAGACGTGTATTTATAATTCGTGCAAAACTACGAGTCACTCGCTTGTGTTATTTGTTATGGTTATTATTTCATAATAAGAAGGTGTCCCATCTTGTTTGTACAAGCTAATTTTCATGTCCATGGTCAAAACAACTGAGCTATTCGGTTTCCCTCCATGATGTAGCAATGCAGGGCTGGTGATAACGTGTCCTAGGTAAATAAGGCAAATAAAACCGGCTTGCGGCTGAAAGGAATCAAATAATGCATGTGATTAGTCTGATTGCCAAGTGGAACATATCTTTTCTCGAGTAAACCGATCCCGTTGCATTCAGCCAATAACACATGATAAAAACACTAATTACCCCCTGGATGTTGACTGCCCTTGGTTCTATTAGTTGATTATAGGTGCGCTTTGATGTAGCCCCTAAAAAGGCATTTGCAAAGGAAATCAGCGAAAAGTACAATTATTCTATGCATATTTTTTTACACATTTCTCGAAGGAAATGCTGGATATTTTCCGATAGAGAGACATCTAGCTGGTAAACATACCAAAAACATGTGTACATCGCTTTTGTTCACTTAGTTTTGCATCCACTTGGATTCAAAACCAAACCCAGCGGCACCAGTGCTTTTTCAGTTGCAATTTCAGGACTCTGAATACATATCATTCGGTTTGAATCTTGACATGTGAATGTTGATTGCCTAACCCAAAACCAGCCCAACAGGGTTTTCTTATGCACCGAGAAGATACCATCCTTATAAAATTGATAGGATGTGATATTTGTTCTGAATAAATTTACCGAACTATGCAATTAAATCAATACACATATCACGGACTTGAAAGCTAGAGCATCGATAACACATTAATTCCACTATTTGACTCTGTAAGGTCCCTGAATGGATTGAATGCAAAGGGACAATTCCGTATCACGTAATTGTGTGATTTGAACGCACAATAGCTTCGTTTTATTTTTATTTTATCATAAACTTCCCATAGTTGTGTCTGTTCGTTTCATTAATTTATTCGCCGTGACTTTTACGTCTCTCGTTATTCTCATCTGCAGGATCGTTTCGTCCTAATCGGATGAATCACACGACCTCCAGGCATCTGTAATTTAATCAGAACACCTTGGCCAAAAGTGCACTTTCACGATTTTGCTCAGAGCTAGGCTGTGTTTCATGACATTATTGTTTGTTTCTTTGAGAATTCTCCGTCAGCCAAGTAACACGAAAGTGCACAACATTCCTTGTTTCACGAAAAATGATGAACATTTGCTTAAAAATTCCGAACATTGTTCACATAGAATTCCACTAATTTTGGCCTACATGCATGATCGACTTGCATTCTGGCTGTATATCTCATTACTACAGATATTGAATTCATGCAAGGTTATAAACTAGTCAGAAAGCATAAACCTGGACCACTGTTTTCTTGCGTTGTTTCCACAATATGAAATTTCTAATGTGAGAAGTGTATGCTGTGACCATCTCATCACAAACTCCTCACGCGTGACAATCCAACTTCGATTCCGTAACATTGGAGGGCTGACGCGCATGACGCATTTGGAAAGTTCCATTATCATTAATGTTCCTGTGTTCTGTTCAAATATTTTGTGTGCGTATTATTAAAATATCATTTGGCGTCAGGCGTCCTACTCCATTTGTCTCCATGGGGATGATAAATAAAGGCAATGACACTTCGAACAAAGTAGTTATAAATTGATATCAAGTGAAGCCATTGATTATCTAAATACACCAACACAGGGCTAATTACAAAGCTGGCAAACGTATTGCAATACGATTGGAATTAGTATCCCTGTCACAACACGGAAGAAAGAGCACGATGATGCAAGATTGGCTGTGAATGACCAAAGCGTTGGTCGGACCACTGTTTTCGAAGCCACTCTAGTATCATTCGCAGTTTGTTATTGTTGTTCTTGTAATCTGAAACGGAATACTAAAAGGACAAATGAGAAATCTCTGGCTATAATTACCGAAAAATACATTACTGTCAAGCAGCAAAAGAGACATTCATGATGCTGCAATTTGATGCTGTCTGTATACATGTCGCTGTCAATTGTGAAGTAGAACCATGGGTTTGCAGCACTACACCTCACGGAAACTCCATGCGATGTCAGCAGAGTGTATTTGGATCAGTTTCTGTATGCAAAGTCTGCATGGCAGCACCCCATCGGTAAGTGAATGCACACCATTTTAGTATTTACCGTTTATTCAAATAATATTACATAATATCAGCGCAGCAATTGCGTGAATATTGAATCTTGTGCGTATTGTTATTAGTCATCTTAATCATAACGCGCAGCTGAGGTTCGAGATGTTAATAAAAAAATTTTTTTTTTTAATCTTTTTTGTTATTTTTGTACTGCATGTTTTATTCTATTTATTTATTTATTTTTTTCTTCTTACCGAATCATGGCTTGGTGATACAAAGGTAGCGAGCACAGATGGTTTTAAAAGCGCTGGTGTTGGAAGTGTTTCGGAAAAGGTTCGGGTGGCAAATCAGACAGTCAGACAGACGGACAACAGACAGACATAAACATTTATTGTGGTAAAAAAGACAGGGTGCGATTTAATAAGAAAGTCCCTCATAGCTATGAGAACTGGTTATATGCAGTCGTGTTATGAGAAACTATGGAAAGGTCTTTTAATAAGATCCTCATAAGTTCGCTATGCGCAGAATGCGCGCATAAGTCCAAAAACAAAATAAGTGCGTTATGATTACGTCGTCGTCGCATTTGGCTTACCATTATCCAGCAGACGATCTCCTTTCGCGCCGTTTTATTCAAGGATTATTATTTGTGATGTCGTCTCCCGTCACCCCGTCTACTCAGATGAAGGTAATTTCGAGTATTTAAATCATGATTAGTATTAATATTACGTTGATATTGTTTTTATTAACAATTTTGATTTGTAAATGGGTAAATATTATGAAAGATAGTAATAATAAATAGTAAACAATTGGTATGGTATGAACTATTATATATGATGTTATATCCAAGACCCAATGCAGGGAAACATCATGAGGCATGGGTCATGAGGGAATTTTCCGGCTCCACACAACCCATTTGGGTGATACGGGCGCCAGAACAGAAGCCCGGGGGCCGTAGTTTCCCCACTACTCTTATCGATAAACCCGAAGGATTCTTTATCCTGCGTACCACCGTAAGACATTAGTACACAACGCTCGGCCTTGTTACTCAGTTGGGCAGCACTGCAGAGTCACCGAAGAATTCCTGATGCAATGTGTTTCAATGCAACCGAAAACAAAGTGTATTTGAGTATGAATCCCATGTTTAATTTCATTTTATTCTTACAAACACCCAGTAACAAAAACCATACACAACAATGAAAGAGGATACTCAATAGTTATGTAACAGTATTTATATCAAGGTTAGTAAATCAAGTGAGGTTGTGGCTTGCTGTTGCGGTGATTATAAATGTAATCAAGCGCATACTCTGGCAGAAGCATGAACGCTTTGACTTGAAGCATCAAGGAGTATCGAGCCCTGGGGTACAGACCAAACAGAGCGTGTTCGAAGGCGTAGAGGACATCATCGCAGTTAGGAGTAGCATACCCATCAACCACATCACGAACGTAAGCGGCATCTGAAAAATAAACCATGCTATAATTACAGGATGAGTGATAAAATATTAAACATAATTCAGTGCATACTGTGTAACTATTGGTGGTAATGATATGCTTACAATCGAAAAGGCATGTGAAGACGATAACAACTATCTTGATCAAAATTACCAGGTGCGGTCTACACCAAGATTCTTAAAGAGGACCTCTGATTGGTTTGAACTAGTAACTGATGATAAAGATAGAATAAGAACACAGGTAGAAAGAAACGTATGAGTTACTACACTGAGTTAGCCATCGTGATTGGCCGATGGTTGATTGACAACCTTAAAGTTGTTGGAGTTTCAGCGACTACGCTCCGGTTTATTGTACGAAGTTAGTGTACTTATAATATGGTTCATCGAATCACAACCAGGGCTGGAAATGAGAATCAACTACTCGCCAATGGATAGTAGTTTAGTTTCTAGTGATAGTACTGAATGCTATTGACGTATTGCTAATTAGATAAAGGTGCGCTATGTGGCAGTGCATTGTCACAGACGATAGACAAAAATTAAAATTGGTTGAGAAAGGGACATAGTATGTATCGAGAATCTACATATATAAAATAATTGTGTTTTATGCTATGTTTTTCGTCAGAATTTCTGGCGAGTAAAAATATATTTTGGCGAGTAAAAATTCCCTGCTTACTCGCCATGTGGCGAGTAAATCTGTTCCTTTATTTCGAGCCTTGATCACAACTCCCTGTATGTATGATAAACAACACGTTAATTTGGCAGCCTCTATTAGGTTGAAATAAGTGTTTGAACTCACGTTTCTCGAGGAATTCCTTTGGGTACTCCTTTG
Organism: Capitella teleta; assembly: GCA_000328365.1. NCBI lineage: Eukaryota > Metazoa > Annelida > Polychaeta > Capitellidae > Capitella > Capitella teleta. The sequence goes on from KB310836.1 coordinate 240,261, forward strand.
TAACGTCATCGGGAACTTCATACGAATCAACTTTCTCGTAAGCTTGGCATACCATAGGTGTCCTTTTAACTCCAGGTTCAATCAGGTGACTAGAAATGCCAAAGGCCTTCAAATCAGGCCTGGAACAGTAGAAGCATACTTATAATTGCGTGGAGAATTACACATCATTAATGCAACTGCCCATCTACAAAGTTTAAAGACCTGGTTGCCCAAAAGGTTGAGCGATGAGTTAGCATGAATTCACCTGATACATGAGACGTAGCCATCAAGAGCATGTTTTGAAGCAACATACAAGTTCATCAAAGGTTCAGGAAAATGTGCAGCAGCACTTGAAGTGAAGGCCAGTCGTCCGCAGGACCTTTTCACGAGGGGCAGGAACGTTTTCGTGACGTTGTGATGACCAACAACATTGACGTCCAGAACTTTCTTGAATTCATCGGCAGATTGCCATTCCAGAGGGCCTAGCATCTGTTGTAAAAATCCAGCATTATTCAGAATACCCCACAGTCCTGCAAAGAGTAAAACATGCATTAATAATTATTAATATGGAAAATTTTGAAATTAAACATTTTTTCTTATATTACTTTATGTAGGTTTTTTAAGAAAAAAATTTTAATTAAAAATGTTCCTTATATTACTTGGGTGTTTTTCTTTTTGTTTTCTGTAAGTCCGTGAACGATTTTTTTATGCGCCGTTGCGCAAAACTCCGTGAAGTGTTATTCTTCGAAATATTCACAGTGATAGTACTTATTATTCTGCAAGTCTGATAGAAATTTATTGGTCAAAGATCAAAGGTCAAGGTCACAGTGATTTTTTTCAAAATTTCGAATTGGATCGTTTCTAGCTCATTATTTAATTTAGCTAGGGTCTTGCAACATGCATCAATTGGTTCAGTGTATTGGTATGGACTTCAAAGCATGGCCCTATCACTGCTCTCAGACGCACCGTTCTTGCGTAATCTTGCATTATAGTAATTGCAAATATCTCGGGTGTTAAGCAGGTTGCGACATTGAAATACAGAGTATATTGCTAGTATAGCCATCTTACGAAGTTGTGGTTATAAATGAGGTTGCATTAAGGTCAAGGTCATAACAGTAACTAAAGCATTTAATTGCATAAATTGATGATTAATATAAATCTAATGACATTGAAGATTGTCAATAATCATCACGTAAAACTTAGCGATTTTCATTGTGAGTGCGTTATGATCTGTAATGATTTCGTATAACGTTTGCATTTTCTCATACACAACCGCAATCGTAAGAGCAAAGACGCGATTCCCCAAACTTCAATGTGCTCATCCATGCAAAGTATGCATAAAAATACGGTAAAGGTCATTCAATTGAATCTGAAGAAATTTTACTGGTTACCCTGGAAGAAGACATACTTTATAAACGTTTAATTGAACGAGGTGAAGGCCATTAATATAAAGAAGCCGCCGCACAAGAACTCCTCGCTTAAAGCTATTTACTGCTCCTCTTCTATTTGTTATAAAAATATAACTTTATTTAGTAACAATTCTTAACATACAATTTAGATCAACAACGGACCAATATAATTATTATAATTAAGTTAATATAGTATATTATTTTTAAGTTAAATCTATGGAGCTGTATGATGGTTTTCGCTCATGAAGCAGGTCAAATACCGACGAATATAATTTTTATTTTTATTTTCATTCTGATTACATTTATCCCTGATTTTTTTAAATTGTTTGAAAATTTTGACACTTACTGAGATAATCAACTTTTCTATTGTTTATATAATAATTATTATTATATTGCTAGAGCTATAGCGGCAGTTCTTTTGCCCACCTTCGTTGGATGCCAGGTGACCAGTGACAAATTCGTATGCCTTCTGCACGCTGTCAACGTCCGTGATGTCCATGATGAATGCCTTGATGTTGGTTGACGATTGTTCCAGTTGCTTCTTGCCATCATCTGTCATGCACGAAGCGAAAACTGTGACTCCTTTGTTTGCCATGCGAATAGCAAACAACCTCCCAAATCCCGAATCACATCCTGTGACCATGATCTTCTTACGATCCACGTTTGATATAAAAGGAATCCTGATGACGTAATCCAGAATCTTGTACAAGATGAAGAGGAGCACTAGGTTGAGCAACATGGCTGCAGAAGGAAAACTAATACGATGAATGTCACAGGAGTGAAGGTAGCCAGTTATGCTCAGTGTCAAAGTACGTATACTCTTGCTGCCACTTAAAAGGTGAGTTCCATTCAGCTAGGTAACTTTTTTTCGTATGTCACCGATTATATGTATCTTCCCAACACACGCGTAAAGGAAACGAGATTTCAAACCTCTCAACTTCGATGCATCTAGTCATAATTAAGTCCGCAGCAAGTGTATTGTCAAAAAAATATGTCAGTCAAAAGACGTATTTGTGTTTTGGGATGCATCCTCTATCAGCCGCTATACAAGTTCAAAACAATCAGAGGTCCTCTTTAACAAAATATCACTTTCTTCTCGAGTTCAATTTCAGACTGTGGTGACTTGACATAAGTAATTCTCCTATTGTTAACAATGGGAGCAGTCGAGGGAGCAAATATTCTAAGCACTCCAAAAAGGCCATAGAATCGATCTAAAAAGCTTCCATAATGAACAGAGGTCATCTTAAAGTTTACAAACAATATTTATGTTGGTTTTAGTCTTCCACTGATTATATCTTGGATTAAGGGAATAACGTAAACTAACTAACGGGATATCTATATGAGAGATAAAACACGAAAGTCGATGGTTATACTCAGACATGTTTGATTGATTCTGGAGCCAACTAACTGACAGGAATTAGCTTTTAACATAATCAAGTCAATGATTTTTCAACTTGACTGCACCATCTTGAATAGGCGTACATATTTTCACGTTCGGCCTTCTGAGCAACACATACAAGAAAATCAATTGATAAAGCCAGAAAAAAACAGTTATTAGTTCTCAAGTATTAATGAATAATAGACAAATTTGAATATCAACCAAAATCAAAAAATAATAATAATAATAATAATAATAATAATAATAATAATAATAATAATAATAATAAATAATAATAATTGCTAATATAACAACGTAGCGCTCGAATAAATATGCGTATACCTTTTCTTTCAACGCAGGCTTATGTTGAATTCTGGCAATGTGCATCACACCCGAAAGACAATTGAGCAAACGCCTGCCTATCTGCCTGCATACAATAAATTTCATTGGTCTCCTGCGCTACTGAAAAGGAGCACCGGCAGACACCGATGAAAACTCACCCCTATTTTGGTACATCCATTTCACTCAATTCCACATGACGTCACTCGGAAATCCCAAGATGGCTCACAAGATGGCGAGGGGAGTGAAATGAATTTACAGTATTTGCTGAATACGACCAGTTGACTAAATGTTACTATAAATAGCAGCCAATGAGATACCACCTGTCATCGGAGTGTGCTTGTGTCATTATATATGACCAGGGAACAAGTGAAGCAATAAATAAGTCTATATTCCAATCTCGTGATCATTATGACCAACCAGCGATTTATAATTGCGTTATGAATCAAGCTCAGTCTCTCTTTATACTTTGTAGTTATGAGATGTGCGCATAATGCTAAGTATTTATAGGCATTCATTATGCATGTATTATAGACACTCTAATACACAAGGATTATAAGGCCAGCAGATTCACGGAGTGGCATAATTCAGTCCCAGTACTTATGAAAATTATATTTTGGTTACAGTGATTTTACTAAGCGCCGATTGATGCTCTATTGACCTGCAAATATATCTCATATATTGAGTAATACGCAATAATCAGAATTACCAATATTCTTACAAATATTACGATGACGCAATATATCAGCCAAAGTTCAACAACTTTACGCAACATTCGTAGAAAATTTGCTGTTCGCATGAATTTCGACGCTTCGTTGCCATGGCGACGATCATGTTTATAGTGAGCGAATTGCCCTAATTACCCTCTTAACGTGCATAACATCGCTCATAAGTCATATATTTGCAGTCCGATTTTGGCCATTACAAGTTCATTTTTTGGGATTATTGTCTAATTGGGCTTTAGGTACTGTAGGCCGTGAGAATTTGTTTCCATTTTGTCTTAATCTCTTGCTTAGCACTTGGCTCATCGACATAGGGGCTCAGTCTATAATAGATGAGATCTATGCTGGCCAGAGTTGCTGATCGGGGATGAGGGAAGGAGACGATTGCATTCGGATTGTACGTTGAGTGATTCTAGAGCAAAATAACCAGAGAGAAAAGATCCGAGTGATTTTACCAGGTTATGCCATAATAAATACCCCCTAACTTAAATCGTTGTGAGTGTTGACTTCGCCATTTTGTTGAAATGTCCGCCACTCTCTGAATCTTATCCGCCACTCTGTGAATCCTCTATTTATATGCAATTCCTCCGTCCAGGTCTACGCACATCGTATCGACGAATCAGAATGGCTTTGAAAATCATAACGTCCAATGACAGCGGCGCTCTTCAAAGCTTTATGATTCTGCTTTTTATTCTCTGCCAAAGGAGAGTGTGCATAAATGCTATTTTGTTCATTTCTACCCGTTCATTTCACAATTAAGGTTTACACGCTCAGATACGCAACGCTGAATAGCAGACATTTTCAACCGCATTTCAGTGATATGAATGAATTTATCCCCATCGTTTGCTCTCATTTTTTAAATGGTAAACAATGAGGATGCAATTTCCTAAAATTCACAAACTTATCGAAGGCAGTTTATCCAATTTCCGTAGCTGTGTTTGAAATATGTTTGCAAAACATTCAAAGCGGAGGTCGAATTTGTAAATCGATTACCACAGCAATAAAATTATGTCAAACCAATATTTATTTGCATCGTTATAATTTATATTGCATGCTGACCTAATAAATTAAGGAATATCATTTTGAATTTGGCAAATCTAAAACATTTCAATACTTTATGAAACATATTGCATTAGAGTATCAAGTATGGACCCTCGTAAATTTTCTGTACTTAATAATAAATACCAGAAGTGAAAATTTAGGGAATAATATTGCAAATGCTATTTATTCAAAGATCAGTATATTAACCGAGGGTGTGGCTTTCTGCCGCCGGCCCGGTGATTGAATACGTAGTCAAGCGCATACTCAGGCAGATGCGTGAGCACCTTGGCAACCAGCAATAAGGAGTATCGAGCCCTAGGGTACATCCCAAACAAGGCGTGTTCATAGGCGTCGACGACTGCATCGCAGTTGGGTGCAGCAAACTCTTCAACCACATCACGAACATAAGATATATCTGCAAATAATACACTGCTATGGTCACCGGATCAGGAATGCGTACAGTTTAACGCATACTGTATAGCTATTGGTCATAATCTCGTTTAATTATCATTCATACTTGAGTATATTCGCCGTTTAAATAGGCCACCTGTTTGATTTGTTCTGTCATCATCAGATTATTGCGTACAGAAAAAGTATTCAAGTTGGAGTGAGTGCTTCGAGATCCTCAGCTTTGTGCATCGAAATTTCAACTCAAATCACAGGAGCTTTCTCTAATATACAGGGGAAAACAAGTGCGTGTATAATTAAGATATTAACGGTACGATAAGCGTACGTTAATACAATGTAATACAATGTTATGTAGAGTCGGTGAGGTAAAACTCGGTATTTTGGACTCACGTTTTTCAAGGAATTCCTTTGGGTATTCCTTTGCAAGGTCATCGGGGATTTCAAAAGCAGCAAGCCGTTCATAAAGCTGACTCAGCATAGGTGTTTTATTAACTCCAGGTTCAATCAGGTGAGCAGAAATGCCAAAAGCCTTCAAATCAGGCCTGTAAAGATAGAAGCAAATTTACATTAGCTAGAAAGGAGGAATTAACATAAAATTAAGCAATCTAGGTACATAATGTGTTCACAATGAAATTGTGAATTGATATGCAATCTAGCAGCCAAGCACATGAATTCACGGCAAAATAGACGAATTCACATACAACCTAGCTACGACGTACATTAGATCGCACTCAGTGAATTATACATTGATCTCAAAGTATGCAGGCAGGTATTTTGGAATCAAACGATTCTAAATTGAAATAATACATGCATTAAGTATTTAATTATCATGAGCTATATCCCACGGCACATAGAGTGTTCCAGTAGAACAATTTCAAATGGACTTTATTTGTGTTTGAACTGATCAAATTTCAATGTGGAAGCAACGCCTACAAACTGCGGACAAAGGATATCCTCAGATAAATGAAAGGGCTCGACTTGAGTATTTCAGAACATTGACATTATCTAAAATATTACCTTGCTCAATGCTGTCACAACTCACAATGCGATGAACATGTACTTGAATGTAACTGAATTATCACACTTCTTTAAAGTCCATTCCTCAACTACACATTCGTGCATAAATTATGTTGGTGGTGATTTGTGTTAAGATTACGTGGATGCTTCTAACTACTTCACACGATGTTCCATTATAGCATATGTAATTATGATTATATAAACTTTGCCTATGCATGTAGACCTTCGGGCAGCGCGTGCACGGGATTGCTTCCATCTCCCAAGAGGCAATCAGCGAATACTAAGAGGTCATAAGGCCAACGTGCAATTAGCGAATACTGGCGGTCAGAAGTTCGCCGAGAACAAAGAACCGGAGAGCAAGCGCATCCATCATTGTCAGATAGCAACTATTTGGAAGGCACCGATCCTCTGTATTATCTATTAGAAACACAGGCTGCCCCACATCCATGCTTCTAGCATATAAGACACGGATATTTTCCATGAACACTGATTCCTCTACGCCTTCTCACCGACACACCACACATCTCTCTCTCACGTGCTTCTACAAAGACCACTTACTTGGAACCTTTTTTTTATTTTGAGTACTTTGGACTATTTTATTGAAGGTAAATTAAAGCCAATATGAAGTGATTGGTTGAGTCTTCGTTATTACGAGCTTGGAGCTTACCATCCAACTAGTGCATAAATGACGTAGCCCTGGAGTCACAACGTCATTCTGTTGACCACCGACGTAATTTGAACATGCGTGTGATCCTTCTCCTCTGGTAAGTGCAAGCTTCGTTTTCCGTGTTT
>KB310836.1:257124-289445 GCA_000328365.1 Capitella teleta
GCGCTTGGATATGTAAGATTGTTGAAAAGCAAAAACAAAAACAATTAGGCCTATTTAAATATTTTTTCATGCCTCGTGTCACCAACATTGCAAACGCTTTACAGTGAAATACGAATTTATCTTTTTGAGACAAATATAATTATTTCTTATTTTGTCTTATTATATCTTATTTTGTCTTATTTAGAAACATAATTGTGTTTGTGTAATGTGGAAAATGCATATAATTATTCGGGGCATCAGTTGCTGTCTGACAATTTTGCTTAACTGTTTATTTAGTTTATTTCATACTACATATATGTTTCGTTATATAATTATGTCTATCTCAGAACATTTTTTTCAAGCGACAAAATATTGACTTTGCATACATAATTATGTTATAATTACAATGCATAATTAAAGGCCGAGATCTGTTCGAACAACCCTCGTAAATTAATAACCTCTGTATTTACATCTGTCTGGTGATGGCGTATATTTTATTTCACTCTTATAACATTTGATTTGCGCATTTTGAGTGGGTTTAATACGCATTGTCTCTTTTGGATGCTTTGTTCGAGAATTAAACCTTATAATAATAAATAAAACAAAAAAGAAAATGTCGACAGCTTTAGAGCGAATGAACGATTGAAATGCCTATGGAATGTCTAGAAATACACATGTACACAGTTTAAACCACGAAGATCTATACTTGATTAACTGATTCTTATTGATTAACTGAATCATATTCAGCAATGTGTTCCTTTAATTACGTCAAAATAATGTCATGGCCATGGCGATAGCTCTAATGTCGTCATAATTTAAGATACTTTTATTGATTCACAAATGTTTTTTTCTAAGTTACCATTACGTCATTTAATTGTGAAGGAAAGCTCCCAAAGAATTTTACGATCAGTCGATCAAGATCTCTTACATATTCCTTTGATAAATTCTTTACTAATTTACGAACGAGCTTTTAGCGTGGCTGGCCCCCGCATGTGGAACTCGCTACCACTATCTACGAGCCATCGATAATGCGATTGTTTTTAAAAGACATTTGAAAACTCTCTTTTTTTACGGAATGTTATCAGGATTTTATAAATGTTTCACTTTTGTTTTATTAATTTAATTTTTATCCATGTCATCATTGTTTTGTAGGTAAAGAGCGTTAGAGCATTTTTATGGATTTTACGCTATATAAAATAAATTTATTATTATTATTATTATTATTATTATTATTATTATTATTATTATTATTATTATTATTATTATTATTATTATTATTATTATTATTATTATTATTATTATTATTATTATTATTATTATTATTATTATTATTATTATTATTATTATTATTATTATTATTATTATTATTATTATTATTATTATTATTATCTTTATTTTTATTTGTATTATTCTGTGCTGATCAGGATGCTGACTGATTTATGAAGTGTTTGCATTGTATATCGAGCACCAATCGACTTAAGTACACTCACTTATTGTGGGAATGTGAGGGCCAAATATTAAAATTCGTTTTTTTCTTTTTTTCTTTTTTTTTCTTGTGTTGACCTTTGATATATCTCACACTTGATAATTATAATGATATCTTTTACACGTGTCCCATTACCCACGTGGGTTGCATTTCAGTGAAATACTAGGTCAGCCAAAGTGAATCAGGACAATCAAGAGATATTCGAGATCGAGATAACACTACATTATAACCATGGCTTTATACCAGTACAAACGAATGTCTGTACTATTCAACAATTACAGCAGCCTATACTAGCACATCGTTGTGATTGATTATAATTTATGATAATTATGATAGAATGCTGACACGATTTTGCAAATAATGTGATGTTTGTTAGTAATAGTTATACTGAATAAATGATCTTTCGCCTATGTGGTGCGTGAACTGAGCTGCCAATTCTGCTGCATTACGCTTGAGCTAATCGTAGAGAGGATCCTTCTTCGTCGAGAAAGGCATCTTTTCTTCTCATGAAATGTCACAAGCAAATTGCTCCACTCATCTCTGTAAGGAAAGACACCTGCTTGCCTCGGTTTTAAAGTACCAGCGTTTCGATTGTGAGTACACCTTTAGAATTAACCAGAGCTTTTGGGCCAAAAACACACAAATTTCAGAATAATAATGTTAAAAAATAAGAAGTGAATGTAACCAAAAAGAAAAGGTCAAATAAAAAGACAATGACATACAAATGCATTCACTATATGTTTAGGAATCAAGAAACAGATAATATTAATGTAATGGCTATCTGATCAACCAAATCACATCATAAACAAGAAGCAAAACGAACAAAATGTGCAGGATATTATATGCAAAATGGGGGAATCCCATTGAATAAATAATCATGATATATAGATAGATAGATAAGATAGATACTTTATTTCAGACAGAAAAGTACAATTTAATATCAAAAGTGGTAAGTGCCTGTGGACCCTGGCAAGACGCGGACGTCTGTGCGAGCTCCACACTCTAACGCCTTCTGAGAGCAAACTGTTGGCAGTGATCGACGAAACTGAGCGAGGGGGACGATACGGAATGTTGGAGCGCGTGTTGTATTGGTGGACATGTAGATCGATATTGAGGATATTGGAAATATTTCGAGGCATAACAGCGTTGTAATGAAGGAAAATGAACATCGCGAATTCAAGCAGGGTGAGTTTCTTGACGGGAAGACGGTTAGAGCAACAGAAAAGCGGTTCGGTGTGAGCATTGTACGGTGCATTATGAACGGCGCAAATGGCCTTCATTTGCAGATTAATGACAGGCTTCAAAGTGGACAAGGAGGCAAATCCCCACAGAAGGGAGCCGTACGTCAGATGAGAATGAATAAGTGAATGATAAAGAGACACAAGTCCTTTTTTTTTTTATGTTAAGCTCCGCACTCTCCTAAGCATGTAGAGTCCTCTGCCTAATTTGGAGCGAAGTTGGGCAAGGTGCGCTTTCCACGAAAGCTTATCAACGACAATCCCCAGGACAAAAAAAAGGTACAATATCGCCCCTAAAATGGTACACCCACAGTTTCAGACCGGAGACCTTTAAAGGTACAAATACGCTCTTATAATTTTCTGTGTCTATACATAACAGGAGTGACGACCCTCTTGCCCTCAAACAACCCTTTTCAGAACTGTTCTCATTCGAGCTTTAAATTAGGCAAATTTTCCATTGAGGAATTCTAGGACTTTGCATTGACTTCTGCGACCTTTGTGGCAACGAATGATTTGTATGTACCATACAACTCAAAATTAGCCTCATTTCACTAGAAGCTCCAATCTGCATCTCTGGCTTTGGAAAGAACTTTCACTTGACAACAACACTCTCCGTTTGAATCTACAAAGAGCCACAACCAGAAGGCTCCATCGTCAAATACAAGCCCACAATTCAATATACCGTAACATAATCCAAAAATTCACTCCAAGAAAATATTTCGGTCTTTTCCCCAGGCGGAGACTCGAGTTAATAATTTTTGAGGGTTTCCAAAACGGTAGAATCATAACGCAATCAAGGAATGCATCATGACTATACAATCTTGAAAGACGCAACTCATAACGCTGTGTGCGTTATGATTTCTTGACTTTGCCAAGGTATTCGTGCTAGTATTCTACTTCCATAACATTATAATTTCAGCCCACTATCGACGGATGTGTCTCCACATTCTTTAATTGCTCGAGGGTATATTATTGAAGTTGGAGTCAATGACTTGCAAACCAGTGCTCACAACAGAAGGAAATTCAAATGTAAATTAACTTCACAATGATTTTTCAGAGGCACATGGTCCCTTTTCACTGGTTCCCTGGTCATATATAATGACACAGGCTCCGATTAGTCACTCCGATGACAGGTGGTATCTCATTGGCTGCTGTTTATAGTAACATTAATTTTAGGCAACTGGTCGTATTCAGCAAATACTGTGAATTCATTTTCACTCGACTCGGCTAGCTTCTGAGCCATCTTGGGAAATCCGAGTGACATGTGAAATCGAGTGAAAGGGGTGTACCAAAATAGGGGTGAATTTACATCGGTGTGTGCCGTTGTAACAGTCTCTATAGTCCCTCGAAATGGTAGTCCGGTAAGTCCTGGTTTGTATAGTCCTACTATTAGGATTAGTAGTCCCAGTGGAACAATACATGCTAGGATTGATAGTCCGCTGCATTGAATTAGGACCAATAACAATTGTACAGGGCCTGAACTTGTGTTTATTACGATTGATACAAGTTTATATTAGCTAGATTGATTGCTTGCTTGCTTCAATTCGCGATCTATATTTTTCAATTTGAAGATTTCTTTCAGTCACTGACAGGATGGGGTAAGGGCCGATCCACCTATCATTTTCCTTGTCACTCTTACGGTCTTCTCGATCCCAATCTGGAACAAAAAAAAACACATTTCTGTCAGGACATTGTTCCAGTTTATTAATTAAAAGTCACCCGCAGGTACCAGATACCGCAGAGTATCTGGTACCTGCGGGCTTGCAGGAACTTCATTTCTAATCCGCCTGATTGCTCTGTAGCTGAATGCACTTCCCCGCAACCAAACAAAATTTAGAAAACAGATCTGTATATAGAAGGAAAAGAAAACATATAATACAGCATTACTTCGGCCAATGAATCATTATCTAATGGAATGGCAGGAAACGGAAGATCACACACCTTACAATTTAATAATGCAGTCCTGTAGATCGCTTGCTTTCTCGAAGCAGTGATGCGTTCAAGGTAGGACTTAGTCGTCAAATGATTTCGGATGCCCCTTTACTCGGAAGTAATTTGAACTTTCTTCGTGATTGCAAAAACGCTTCTTCCAACATTACTATACCCACCCAAAGGAACTATTGTGATCGGCGCATGATCGACCTTTCCGAGTGATTCCTCATGAACAGACGAAATCGGCAAGGATATATTTCAAATAACTTATCGTTTGTTACACTCATTTTGAAAACCTGTCAGCTTCTCACCTTTTCTTGTCGATTGAGAACAGCTCTATATACATGATAATAATTAAAATGCAACAGTAGAGGAGTAGCCAAACACCATGTCATACTGCTTGAATAAATAATGATATTCGTAGGATTCAACATTTATTTTATACCATACCTGTCATAATGGGGATGCATAATATCATGGGGATGCGTATATCACTTGGCCTAGCACAGATAAATCGGGCGAGGGTCTCGCTCTAGTATGCAGCTACACTTGGCCGAATGAGTCTTTCCCAAAGCCTGATTGTTTGCGACGCATTCACTATGGCATACACTTAACGCGGTAGAACTAGTGATAATGATAACTACTTTCTAGACTATATAGTTCACACTTATGATATGGATGGGTGAATGACCTTTGAACAACCTGGTTTAGTTGTACAACTCTTGCTATTGGTGGAGGAAGAAAATGAATATTCATATATGGAAATTATGCCGCAACCTATGAAGGATGCGCAAAGTCGCTCCTGGGATAGATAGTCTTAGCTTCTGCTACATAGAAAATATATTTGACATAGCTAGGAATAGATAGTCTTAGTATAGGACTACTATTGCCAGATAAATTGCTAGAAATGGTGGACCACTACCCACCATTTCTAGGAATAGTAGTCCTAGCTTAATTGTACTTTAGTCCTACTGAAAAGTAGGACTAAAGTACAATTAAGCTGTCACACCGGCATTTGACGCTGTTCTGCGGCGACTTGCTAAACATTTCATTCATCCTTTCATTCTGACTAACTTGTAAATTAAGAAGATCAGTAAACAAAATGGACGCTTGCCATTCTCAATTGACTGATACATGCACAGAGCTGCTTGCGCTTAACAATGAAGATGCATTGTCTAACCGTCGGAGCGGCCAACTGGGTATTACACAATGACTTAAGGTGTGAATGAATCGGATCGACCAATTTGACTTCCGTTATAAGATCAGCGTCTTTAAGCACTGTGGTCATTGCTTGTGTGATGCGGAGAACACGGGGCAGACGAGGAGGCCTTCGACGAAGGATTCGGAGGCAGAGGAAGAATAACCGATTGGCATTTAATTTTTTTTATTTCAGAATCACTTTTAATTCTTTATAACCTTGATATTGTAATTTCTATGTTGTGAGGCGCATAATTTATGAATGTCTTTTGTTACTGAAAATGGGCTTAATAATACAATAAATCAAATCAAATCAAATGAAATTAACAGGTAGATTCCACAGAATATTGCACCTTTAACTATCTCTGGATTACATGATTCATAATGTTTAGACCTACCTAAGTACTACCTACTGTCTCAATCAATGATGTTGCAAAAAAAAAAAAAGATTAAGAAATATAACCATAAAATTGTTCTGGAGATGCCGGGGTTTGAACCCGGGGCCTCTCACATGCAAAGCGAGCGCTCTACCACTGAGCTACATCCCCAATATGAAAAGATTTGATGTTTGACTTATATAAATCATAGGTATTTCCTGAACGCATTGACATGCCCAGCACTGGTTGTATACTGCACACGTGTCTACAATCAATACACGCGCATGATTTTACGCTGCACATCCTTGTGTTATGTTACATATAGACGTAGATACCGTTGTACACAACACACTCTTTGATATTGCTGCACATGCTCTGAATTTTGTCCACAGGTCAATACTAGTATTCGAATTTAATGAATTTAATTTTAATCGATTAAACTGGCGCTGCTTTTAAAACAGGCGGGTTGCGAGGTTAACTGACACACGCTGTGACAAGGAGTGCATGAGATCATTGTGATATGCCGCGTCACTAACATTATGTAAATTTTTCTCATAATTATTAAGATTAAGGCTCAACGCCAAGATGTGAGTGTTCGGTCGAATTCTTTGGAGTAGCGAGGTCATTTCTACAAATTAGGCATTTCATGACAACTTTTGAAGGATATAAGTTCATGTGCTTTATTTGATTTATGTGGATTATTGTGAATTATCGAAGCTCTAGTAAGTAGTCAGTCTTCTGGATGCTGATTGGTTGATTGAAGGGAACTGCATGTTTGAATATACTTTTTTTTTCATGATACGCATGAAGTTTTAATGAGGTAAGACCAAAGAAGATGCGATATTCGCAATGTCAGCTTTTCAGAAGCAAAACTAACCAACAAAAAGGGTTAGGGTTAGGCTGGCTCACATTCCTTCTTGACGAAGCGAAATGTGTATATATTTACCATCGGACTATGTAATGGATTCTCATAATACACTGCATTTTTAATTCGTTTAATTTGCTTTCTGTCATCTTTAATATCCAGTTGTGCAGTCACAAAATTAATTGTTTTTTCTTTCAGCTTCAATCTCTTTTGATCAAACAGGAACAGTGATAAGCGGGCGATCATGGGTCCTAAGTTTTATTCAATTTAATGAAGATGAATTTCACTGAAAGCTGTCCAGAGTAGTACATATATATTATATATAGAAACAAGCAATAAAATTTATGCAAGAGGCATGTTATAAAATTGTGAAGAAAAAAAAAAGAAGAGGAAAAGGTAAAAAAGGCTGCCTCCTATCTGTGCGTTAAAGGGATGGGGAACTAAATTTTAAGTGATGTTCTATTGACTCATAGCACCAATTGATAGCATTCCGTGCCAAGAACACCATGCCTGGATGCAAGCGTAAGGAAATAATGCATTCCGAATATCGGGGTTAGCATTGCGCCTATGGGAGAATGGCTTCCATTGCGAAGTATAGGAGGCAAACGTCAGCTGATGGCTTGGTTTGGCTGATGGCTAATTGGTCCCGTTCCCCTCGTGAAGCTATCGATTTCAGCCAATCAGAGCAGAGCATCTTCGCCATAAAAGGACATCTTTGTTGTTTACGAAACGAAAGCGCATGCGTGGTGCACTCTGGCTGACCTTTTTACTGTTTCAGGATGAGAAACGTGGTAGGTGTCCTAGAAAATCGCTTGTTAAAATAAGAAAAAATTGCGAAAAATATTTTTTGTTTGCGCCTGACTGGTGGCAAAATGATTATTCTATCTATTTCCGAAAAGAAAATAAAAAAAAATATCAAGGGGTTTAGTCGCAGGACACGGTGATATGACGAGGCCCATTGTAAAAGATGGGGAACTCGGTGTTTCATCACAGCGACTGACGTCACGCCTAATTAGCATTATATCTCCCGCGAAATCGTTAGCGATGATATTCCTTGTGTGGGCCAGGCATAAGAATCATCTTTGGTGCATCAAATAACGACCCAAAGTCCATTTTCAACCAGTTCTCCCTCCCTTTAACTAATACTCTAATTTGTAAATTCGGCCACTGCTCTATTGATGTTTTAATCTCATCTTTTTGTTGTTGTATTGCTCTTCCTTTTTTGGTTGAGCCCATTGGGGTTTAAGAAATATGGAGCCATATAATAAATATAATAAATATAAGAACTCGTTGTAAATATGTAAATTATCTGTAATAATTATTATTTATATTTATATTATATATAATATTATATTAATAATATAATAATATATTAATATTATTATTATATTATATTATTATATTAATTATTTATTTTTTATTTATTTATTCATTCATTTATTTATTGTATTATTATTATTATTATTATTATTATTATTATTATTATTATTATTATTATTATTATTATTATTATTATTATTATTATTATTATTATTATTATTATTATTATTATTATTATTATTATTATTATTATTATTATTATTATTATTATTATTATTATTGTTGTTGTTGTTGTTATTATTATTATTATTATTATTATTATTGTTATTATTATTATTATTATTATCATTACCATTATTAAAACAAATTTATTATGTAATTAATCATATATATGCATGGGTCATTTGCTATTTACTAAATAATTAATCATGCACATGACTAATCTCTTATTTACTAATAATTAATCATATGCATGAGTCATTTTTCAGTTACTAGACCCGACTGCAATTATGAGTAGTGCATTATTCGAGCTCAAAATAATATAGGTGCGTGACTTCTAGAAGCTGCATCAAAGTGGTCGCCATCACCCCCTCGCTTGGACAAAACTTATCTGTTCACTTTTTAATTTCCTGAAGATGCACACAAAAGTCACGTGATGTTACCAGAAGTCGAAAGTGAAAGGAAATCGAAGGTTGTGGTCTTTAATCTTCAAAGCGTAAACAAAAGTGAGTCCTCGCGCCGAAACCGCGATACGATTGCATCATATTATTCCCGAGAAACAAAGCCTCGAGAAGTAAGATGGGTTCAAATTGTTGATTTTTATGTTTTGATTGTGAAATAAAGAAGCATATCTCTTATTTATTTTGCATCTAAGTATATATTATACTTAAATCAGATATTTCATCTTGAAATAAGATATTATCTTTTGTGAGACACCTAACTCATGCATTAGTGCTACAAAACTATACCTTTCCTGCCTTTCCATTATATTTTCCCTGTCTTGCTTCACGACGGCCAGGATTTCAATCAAATCGATGCCTAGATATAACCTATACACGTATTCTTTGTGGCATATCGTGTGTCAGGTCAATATTCCACATGCATGCTCTGTAAGTCTGTGAAATTTGAAAATGTCACAGAGCACACTTCGAATTGCAGGTATTAGCTGCTGTTGTGTGCTAAAATTATAGTGTTCAATGTGACAATTTATTCGCGAAAAATAAAACACCCAATCAATTACTTAGTAACGTGTTCATAGATCCATGTATGTACTAGTGTGTAGTATTCGATGACTGTTAAGTGCCCCCGGTGGGCGTGTGACCTACATTTGTGACCTGTGACGATGTCGCAAGGCCACGGTGTATTTTAAACCTTGAAGCCAGAGATGCAGTGTGCCTGAAAGTGCCAACGACTTCCATCGAGACCTCCTCTTTATTCATATTAGGCTAAGTATAGTATCGGATTTGCATTCCTTTGAATTTTCACATGCCTAATATTCTCTCTCAGGTATGGGCAAAGGTGCGGAATTACTTGAAAGTCTTGTGCTCTTGGCGTGGATTTTCCACGCGAGCTTGGCCTTGTGGCTCTTCCATCTTCCAACTAATAAATATGAGATCCCCGTCCTAATGCATTGGACTAACCTGCCGTTTGAATAGTATAGGACTTGAATATGTTGGTCTGGACGTACCCATGGCAACCAGTAGCTTACAGAAGACCGAATACTTAACGCACTTTAATACGCGTTTAAATACCCTACCATTCAGCGTTTGTGTTATCATGTATGTTAGGTTACACTTCCTAGTCCCATGATGTTTAGATATCTCTAAAATCTGACACCTGCATACTATGACTACTTCATTGTGAGCTATGAATGCTCATAACATGACAATATAATGGTCTGTTTGCTATGTGTAAGACCCATTAGCCCAGCGGACTGGTGATTTTGACGTCGTCTGCTCGTTAGACATTGGGTATGATTGATCACAAGTATTAGAAATGCCTGTTGTTATCGTTATTGGCGTAATAAATATGATAAAATCTGACGAGCGCTCTTTTGATTAATGCCACTCAGCATAACTTTGCTACTGAAGAGACTGGATATTTTAATTTAAATGGTATTATTGAGCATCTGGCCATATGTTAACTTCTTCACTTGTCAACTCTGTTTTCATCATTCAATATTGATATATACATCTAAATATATTATAAGTTTATTTCTATTTTTTCGTTATTTATGTGAGCAGCATTTTATGCCAATTATTGCTAAGCAGCTAAAGTGAGAATGCGTGTCTCTTGTAAGCTATTGCTCCCTGTACATACGTTGAGGGCGGCTACCAGGCGCCGTTCTCTTTCATGCACAGGACCTGTCAATACTTAGGCCTCACAGACTGGCGACCGCTGCAATCGGATAGAATCTAATGCTTTAAAATTATGTTGCTATTTGGTGTTGTGAGTTTTTAGCCCAGGTGGGAGGTCTCGCCATAGGTTTTCACACATGCTCAACAACCAGCAATGTATTTTAGTTGTTATATAAATATATCTTTCTTTCTTTGTCATATTGCATGTATATGCGAAATAAATATTACGTATATATTTTATTTATACGGTTTGATTACTTATCTTCTTTAATTGTATCTTCCATTTTGTTTTATTGCTTCAGGCTGAATTCCATTATTGCTATGACTTTTCTTTCAATGAAATACACATATAGTACTATTATTATGAGTATTACTAATATGTTATTATTTTTCATCTGGTACTTGAAGGAAATAGTAATACGTTTTAGCATTTTCATTTGTGATATTACTTATTATGATTGAACATTCTTGCAATGAAGCTGCCTCGCTGAGCGGCCTCTCGCTGCCTCTTATAATACCACTGAGGCTCTGCTCGACAGGAGAGATGTTTGCGGACGACCTCTTTAGTGGAGTTACTGTCTCCGGTGACAACTTTCATGACAAGGATCAAAACATTGAAGACGGCGGTCACCATGGTTACAGCGAAGTATTCAGGTGAGTACTTATATTGAACATTGACTATAATCGTTGTATCAACGTTATAAACTTAATTATCAATGAAATAAATTTGGCTGGAATAATATCAGTTCTAATTTACAATAACGATCACAGAATTACCGGCAATGATTCAAATAACCATTATGACGCTTCAATAAACGATTGATAATAGTTGACACGGCCTGCATGTAATGTATTGCACTGCAATACTCGTAGTGAAATTTTGATTGACTGGAGCAGAATAGCATTTTACAGCATGGACCAATAAATTAATATCTACACTGGCACATAACATCAAAGGAAAATAAACGTCTCAAACATAACACGAATTAGACAATACAAACCACAGCTACTGATAATTTACATTAATAATCTATCTTTTTCTCTTTTTCTGCTTTTTTTTCTGTTTGTCTTCCTTCAAATGATATCAAAAACTTCTCCAAAGACACATGTTGAGTTATAATAAATATCATGTTGTATCCATTTACTTGGCAGTTACATCAACAGTAATCACAACACGGAAGTGCAATTCGGATGTATCCAAGCAAACACATACGAATAGATTTGCCTCTAAATTATTTCTTCCGTCACCGGATATACTGTTTTTATCCTCCCTGGTTCCGATTGGCAAGAAGTGTGGCGTACTCTTCTTATCGTTAAACAGGGTGAGATGAAAGACCTTTTTCGCAACCCTTCTCGAGCTTGTATTACAGAGGCGCGTGGCTGTGTGCACCATGTTTGTTTATCTATCAATGGCTAATTATTCAATGCATTTATCTCCAGCGAGTATTCACTCATACTTTTACATGTTAATATTATTGTGATCGACGGTGCAGTTGTCAATTCATAGTCATGCACATTTTGTTATGGATTTCAATACACTAATTAATAGGATCCATGATATGACCATGTAAACTCAACGACCATACTAGTTCATGTTAAAAGTATAGGTCTACACATGCATTAAAGGGAGGGAGAACTGGTTAAAAATTGACTTTGAGTCGTTATTTGATGCACCATAAATGATTCCTATGCCTGGCCCACACAAGGAATATCATCGCTAACGATTTTGCGGGCGATATATTGCTAACTAGGCGTGACGTCAGCAGCTGTGATGAAACACCGAGTTCCCCATCTGTTACAATGGGCCTCGTCATATCAGCGTGTCCTGCGACTAAACCCTTGGATATTTTTTTATTTTCTTTTCGGAAATAGATAGAATAATCATTTTGCCACCAGTCAGGCGCGAAAAAAAAATATTTTTCGCTATTTTTCTTATTTTAACAAGCGATTTTCTAGGACACCTACCATGTTTCTCATCCTGAAACAGTAAAAAGGTCAGCCAGAGTGCACCAGGCATGCGCTTTCGTTTCATAAACAACAAAGATGTCCTTTTATGGCGAAGATGCTCTGCTCTGATTGGCTGAAATCGATAGCTTCACGAGGGGAACGGAACCAATCAGCCATCAGCCAAACCAAGCCATCAGCTGACGTTTGCCTCCTATACTTCGCAATGGAAGCCATTCTCCCATAGGCATAATGCTAACCCCGATATTCGGAATGCATTATTTCCTTACGCTTGCATCCAGGCATGGTGTTTTTGGCACGGAATGCTATCAATTGGTGCTATGAGTCAATAGAACATCACTTAAAATTTAGTTCCCCATCCCTTTAATTAATATGCATGCATGTATGCATGTATCAATATATTATATTAGTGTGTATCTAAATACATTCACTCACATGTCAGAAATATAGTGAAATTAGAAACGAGATCGCATGAGAAGGGTGTTTTAGATGGTCTTTCGTGCATTAATTACGTGTCCTAGCTAGACATGCAAATGTGCTAAATGAATTAAACAGCAATCAGCAGCATAGAGCAAAACCCGAATATCACAACCCGTCCTGATGGTGAAAACACACCCGGGTCATGATATTTCTTTATATGCTGCTGTCCTGTTGATTGTTGCCTAATGCATGTAACTATTCCTCTCTGATTCAGCATTTTTGCACCTTTCCATGTCTAGCTAGCTGCATGGATACGTCAAGAATTAGTTTTTCTCATAAACAGAGCGGTTGTTTATCTATCAATGCATTTATCCCCAGCGACATCAGTCAATGGAACACGGCCCTCTGTGCGTCTCTCCTCATTTTAATCCTCACCATCTGCCTCATCTTCAATGCCTTGAACGCCGCCACCTTGATCCACAAAAAGAGCTGCTCGTCCAACAGCGTCATCATGCTCCTCTCCTCCTGCATGTCGTTGGTCAGCTACGTCATCCTCCTGCCCATGACGTTGGCTGGCGTAGCTGCCCCGAAGCCAGTCATCACGGAGACTTACTGCTACGTCCAAGAAAGCCTCACCCTGGGCGTCATTCTGCTCGGCTTCTTCTTGCCGTCCTTGAACAGCTTGAACCGAATGATCGTGGTGCAGTCGGGCCAGCGCAACTGGTGCAAGTCTCGTCATCTGGCGGGCTTCATCTTCGGCTTCTTAGCAGTGGTCACGCTCTCCATCCTCATCCCGCTGTTCACCGTCAAAGAAGAAGGTTCCGTTATCCACGAACACGGCTGCCATCTGTGGTCGGTACGGGTCGATCCTGCAATGTGGTTCAGAGTCTACACCATTCTCACTGCATTGGCTTTATGCATGGTAACAATGCTTTTGAGTTACACTCTGATATATCTCAAGGTCGTGGCTTCCACCAATAGCGTCTCAAACCACGATGGGCCTTGCTTTGCAAAACGTTGCAGTGTTTCTGCCATTGCAAATTCTTCGAATGCAACGATCAACCCAAATCCTGCCAACCGGCGCCATTCATTCCGAGGTGAGCTCCCTCCTCTTTTGAACTATGAGGAACCTTTGTGAGCTTGATCGTAAACCAAATAAACCAATTTTGAAACGTTTCATTGATCAGCTATACATGTAAGACCAGTTAAAATCTACTAAAGCAGTATTATAATGCTTAATTGTGATGTTATTATCTGGTTGTTTGCAGAATGCCCTCACACTGCAGTGCACTCGTCCTTTGTGCAGACTCGTTTCCGCCGTCACCGCCAGGTGGCCAAGATAGCGTTCATTATGATCGGGATCTACGTCGTGATTTGGATCCCTTGGGCGGTGGTCACCTGGATGTCCGTGGGCAGTTCAGAGGGTTCTGTTAACCATGAACTTCGGCTGACCACCATGGTCATCGGATACGTTCCAGCGGCTGTCGATCCTCTGCTCAACGTGTTCATGTCACCCGTTCTGAAAGCCGAGATGAAAAAACGAGTGCAAAAATGGACAGGATAAACTTTTAATCAAATAAGTTGATCATATGTTGATGCATGGATGTTTAGTCCGATATAGATAGACCTTAGATGGGTGCAAATAGGATTTTGATAAACTGAATTTGGTTTTCACTTTGTTTTTATTTTGCATTAATTTTGGTAATTTTTCAAGCCTTGTTTGTATTTTATTGGCACGTGTCCACTGTCTTGATCCACATAAGGGTCAATTACCTTCACTGTTCCAACCCAAACCATGAACTGGAGAAAACCCTGGCTGACGTAGTGACTCCAATATTACATCAATTATTCACTGGTTGGATGGTAAGCTCTAAGCTTGTAATAACGAAGACTCAACCAATCACTTCATATTGGCTTTAATTTACCTTCAATAAAATATTCCAAAGAGGGTGTCACAAATAATAGAGTTCCGAAAAGACTATCTTGGTGTGTGTGGTTCGTACGTAGAAGTGTTGAAGTGTACGTAGAGATGTGGAGGTGTGTTCAAGGAAAATATCGTATCTTATATACTTCAGCCATGAATGTGGGACAGTACTTCTTCCTAAAATTGTTATTATGTGATGTGACATCACACCATACACTTTTGTGGTACTTGTAGTTGTTTTATTCGACCTGTATAGTTTAGACTATATGAATACCCTCGATCGGCATGATGCGTGAGTAACAGCAACACATTGGTATCTTCGAAAATCAAGGTAGTGGGCATTTGAGGCGATTTTGTGAGGGATGATTTTACCAAGTCAACGTCGGTGTCAGCTTCAGCCTGGAAAACCCTGCAACAATATAGAGGAGCTCCTCGGTTCTCCTCTGAGAAAATGTGTGCTGTCTTTGATGGAGGAACCACTTGAATACCCATCAAAACCACAGTGCCTTTTCATACGCCTGCAGCTAGTGTGAGTCCAGCCTATATACGATTAGAATGTATCACCTTAGATAGCAAACTGTATCCGTGACACGCGGTGCAACAAAGATCTTCCATCCACAATGTAATGTTATTTAGTTCTTAGGGAGAGGTTGACCGATGATGCAACCAGGGGATATATTTCTACATGTTCTGTGATGGTTTGAGATATAGTGGGGCTTGTCGACTTTGGCAGTAAATCTGTGTATTCAAACAGTGCAGATGGGTGAAGGTTCAGCTTGTACGATTCTCGAGAGTGAGTGTGAAATTTTCGCACCTGTGATTAATTGGACCCTACGGAAAACTTTACAGGTACACATATTGGCGTGTTTTATGTAATTCCTGATCATGTCTAATATAGATCTTAATTTTGGTATACTGGTTGCCTATGTTTGAACGGTAAATCCACTTTTGCGTAACCAAGGTAATTAATTAGCAGTAAACAAAAAAAATACATTTCCCGACGTTCGATTTATTTAGTTATTTTATTTTCCTCCATAAGCACCCCGAACATTTCCCAAAAACCACTGAAAACTTTTTGCTGTATGGGGTTTTCTTTATTTTTTCACAGATGTACTAAGAGGATATTGCATCAAAAAATGAATAAATGAATATGATTCGTCGCAGCTAAATATGCATGCATGCCAATGGACACTTATTCACATTATAACCTAATGTAAACTTGGGAATTGTGGCCCCAATTGGTTGGTAATAATGTAGTTGTAATTACACCCATCTTTTTATAGAATCAATTGTTAAATAAGGATATAAATTGCTGCATAGTATACATTGTTATGTAGACACTTTCCAAACGGATTGAGTCGCAGCTTCAAATACACAGCGAATATTCAAATATCGACACCTTTTCAAATAGTATATATCGATGGATAAATAGGTTTTGATCAACATTTTAAAAATAGCTGAAAGTATTGTTTGGTAACAATTAGATAATCTTAAACGGTAAAGACACGTCATGCGTCATGCATCTTGAACAACAGGGACTACAAGGTTATGTACTGTTGTGGAATGTGCAAAGGTCAGGGGAGCTGTTGGTCCCGCCCCTCATTATTATATGTATGTTTGTAGAGGCGTGGTCACCAAGCGACTGCGCTTGAGAAATAAATTTATTCGTGTTGTAGAATCCGAGAAGCTCTGACGCCTTTGTTTTTCCCGGAACTTTTATATGAGTGTGGTTGAACCCCCTGTTTCTTTCCGCCACATGTACAATTCCCTGTTTAGCCGATGTGTGAGTGCGCGTCGCATCCCTTATAGTTAAGTTAGGCACCTGTATTTCTGTGAATGCAGTATGAATGATACAAAAGAGTATTGTCTATCGAAGAAAGCGTGGAAAATCGTTACTTTTGGCTTCTCATGTTGTCCCATATATACAAATATGTCCATTGGTGAAATCATGCAGGCTGAGCCATAAACATCAACACGAACGACGGGATAGCGTTATGAGACAAAGAGAGTTATGACTCATAACGCTCACTCGAGTCATAACGCTCACTCGAGTCATAACGCTCTCTCGAGTGTCACAAACAGTGATTTTACCGACTTCATGCATCCTGATTCAGTTCTATTGAGATTCAGTTCTATTCAGTTCTATCTTCAATGTTCAAAAGCAAGTTTGTTCATGGCCGCTTTGAAGTCGTAAATGTTTATATTGCTGTGCCTATAGTACAAATTCCTTTTGAATGCATCCACGTTGATTGTATAGTTAATGCAAACTTTGTCTCTAAATGGTTGACCCTGAATTTCGTTTCGCATTCAGTGACGTGAAAATGGTCCCATTAGGTCGTGTTATAACCTCATGTTATTACATAAGCATAAAAGCACCCACAGAAAACAAATGCAATTGGATAGGATGTTGCAATAGAGTGCAGATAGTCCTAAGACTTCATGTAGACACCAGATTGCATCCATCGAGAAAGTAAATAAACACTTTCAGCTATTTGTAGATTACCGCCTTCCTGTTGTTCTCACGTGATTATTTGAATCGGAAAAATACGCATGTGCAGTACATGAATCTTGAACTTTATTTGCGCTATATACAGTAAAACCTCGATGTATCGAACGTCCGTCCCTCGAATGTCTCCCTGTGACGAAGCGTTTTCGAAGTCCCGACGATTCTCCTATACTTTACTACTAGCACTAACATCCGTCCCTCGAACGTCTCATTCTCGAATTTATCCTTGTGTCGAAGTGTTTTCGAAGCCCCCGAGACATATTTTCGATCTGCAGCTCGAAGTCGAAAAATTCGATGAGCATATTTCTCAGTTTGATAACTTCAAAGAGAGAGAGAGAGAGTTATTTACAAAGCATCAAAACATCCCCGCCCCCACAAAGCAATCGGCAGCCTTTATCTCTCCTCTGTTTACGCCGCGACCTGAGCTTTGATTGGCTGACTCCAAAGATCAACGGACCGTGGATCTCAACTAAGCTATAAGGCATATTGTTGTTAGTGTATTTGTGATGATCTTTAATGAATGACCGACAAAAGACGCGACCAGAGCTTGACTGACTCCTAAAATCAATAGACCGTGGATATCGACTAAGGCATTGTTGTTGGTGTGCTTGTGATGATATTTAATGAATGCCGACAAAAGACCGCGCGCATTCGAAGCTAGAGTTAATTAAAATAATCCAGCCTTAGATCTACACGTTGATAAATATTTGTTAATTAAAAGTTTCAATCTCAATTTCTCCTATAATCAATTCTTTGGTCTAGAGCGCGTTCATAAATGGTTTCCACCAACGGCGTCTTGAAGACTCCTGGCTCCACCACGTGACAGGATATTCCAAATAACTTCAAATCAGGCCTGGGGAAAACTTTCACAATACGTAAGGGATTTGATTTATTAGTATTTACCACTATTTCCTTGTGATGTGTTTGAAGTTATTCAATGCATATAATTCCACAAATAGATTCAAAATATAATGTAAAATGCAAAACAAAAAACAAAAAAAAAAAACTGCTAAATCATCTCAGAAGTCACGATCATACCCTTATTTGCTGCTAATTAGATAAAAAGGGATCGATCACTTATTGAGTCACATATATCACAGCTAGTTGCCTTTGACGATATTTCCTGTCAAATCTCTCGAAAAAAATGCGGCTGACCGATAGTGACTGAGCCAACTGTTTTCGGCGGATAAGTTCCGGCAACGACTCCGATATTCTCCATTTTAACGGATGTGTTTTATTTATTTATTTATTTATTTATTTATTTATTTATTTATTTATTTATTTATTTATTTATTTATTTATTTATTTATTTATTTATTTATTTATTTATTTATTTATTTATTTATTTATTTATTCCGTCTGGCTTCATTCGTTATTCCACGTTGCACTGTTTTCTGCAATTACCGAGGTTTCAGAAAGGTTAATTTTATGCAAAGCTGCATCTTTTTTTATTTCTTCTGACCACCAATTTGGTTTTAAAATTCACCACTCTTCTGATTTGTGCGTTTAATTGTGCTCTTTAAGAAAATGTGCGATATTACCTTTCGAAATGAACTCATGTTTTTGTTTGTTTTACGGATGCATATAAGCTTAGGCTTTTGCTTAACTCAACTACTTTATATTGTTTGAAAAACACCTTTCAAATCGAAAAATTCCAGGGGCCGATTCCCGAAAGAAACTTAAGTGGTAAAACTAAGTTCAGGAGGAGTTAAGTTGACTAAAATGATTCCAGAAACAAACTTAAGTCCTCTAGACCCTGCAAAACTTATGTGACCTCTCCACCTGACATAAATCAAACTTAGTGAATTCAAAATGGCGCCGATCAAAATACGCGGATTAATGCTATTGTGTCAACACCTAGAAGGAGCCTTCCAGACAGGAGCAATGCTCTGGAAAGCCTCCCAGAAGACACCCTCCCTAGTGCGTCGATAAAGATTTAACGCAGATGGAATTTTTTTTTTTTTTTTTTTTGTTTACCAGCGCGAAAACGTTATGACTGTAAAGCGGAAAAAAAGAGCACTTGTTGCGTTATGATTAGGAATCAACGACGCTATACACTCGCATTTCGCGTTTGTAATGCTTCGTTATCGATAAAGTTCTGGAAAAATCATAAACAATTCATAAAAGTCATGTTGCAATCTTTGTTTACCACTGATCAAATTTCCTGCAGGCACCGGATAGCGCAGTGGGTTAAACTGCTGACTACAATCCTATGCCGACCGTGGGGGTCGAGGTCCCGGGTTCGAGACCAGATCAGGCCACGGGCGTTATGATTGTGAATTACAATTGTAATTCTTTGGTGACTCTGCAGTGCTGCCCAACTGCGTAACAAGGCGGGGCGCTGTGTACTACTGTCTATGGTGGTTTGCAGGATAAAGAACCCTTGGGATTTATCGATAAGAGTAGGGGGAAACCCCGGTCCCGGGCCTTCTGTTCTGGCGCCCGTATCACCCGAACGGGTTGGGTGGAGCCGTAAAACCCCAATCACTCACTCACTGATCAAATTTCCTGCCATGTCTTATACGTTCCTTGGCAGATAGCCAAATCCTATTTACGCTACTTAAGTTAAGTTCAGCAAAAATGCGTTTGTGGAATCGACTTAACTTGAAAACTTAACTTAACGCCTGGAGGACTTAACTTAAGTCCCAAAGTTAAGTTTCTTTCTGGAATCGGCCCCTGTTTTTATTATTCGTTTACTTTTTTATTTGTATTTTACTCAGCAATTCAGAGAGAAATGAGACAGAGCGATGTCAAATCGTGTACGACAGGGTGGAGTCATATCTTCTGTTCTGTTCAATATCTATGTGGATTATCTGAGTGTTATGCTACGTGATAACAATTTCATAATATTGATGCCAAAGTTATGAACTCGGTTTCATCTCGGAGCATCAGACAATCCTTTACAGATAGAGATATAAGGATGCAGCACAACAATTATCATGCAATACTTTATTCATGTTCCGTAACAAGAGCATTCTATTCAGGGTGTGGTTTCCATATTCCCGTTCAACATTTATCCTGTCCATTTTTGCACTCGTTTTTTCATCTCGGCTTTCAGAACGGGTGACATGAACACGTTGAGCAGAGGATCGACAGCCGCTGGAACGTATCCGATGACCATGGTGGTCAGCCGAAGTTCATGGTTAATAGAACCCTCTGAACTGCCCACGGACATCCAGGTGACCACCGCCCAAGGGATCCAAATCACGACGTAGATCCCGATCATAATGAAAGCTATCTTGGCCACCTGGCGGTGACGGCGGAAACGAGTCTGCACATGGGACGAGTGCACTGCAGTGTGAGGGCATTCTGCAAACATCAGATAATAGATCAAGGATTGTATTACATAATCAATCACCCTGGTTATTATGCAGAATCGAGGACAGTCACCTGCGGACGCTGTTGAGTGTTGGCATTACAACATTACATCGCTAATTCGTGCAAAGAGGTCAAGTCCTCCTCGGACCATATAAGTCTGAGTTGCTTCAGGATTCCGAGGTTAAATAAGACAAAACAAAAAGCAAAACAAAAAACTCGTCAAGAACACACGATAAAGGAACAACAATAGTTTACAATCATACTCTCCAAATTTTCTCGTTAAAGCTGCAGGTTTAGCTTCGAACGTGCCATTTCAGGCTTGTAATTTTTATATCAACATTCCAGCGAACTAGTAAGTAAATTTACATGAAATTTTCTATATTGTTATTATTAATATTGTATTATTAATGGTTTTTTTCTGATATTAATGCTATTGTGTTAAAAAGTATGTCAATGTGAATGCTATGAATAAAATCATGATTATAATTATTATGAATAAAATCATAATTATAATTATTATGAATAATAATTATTATGAATAATAATTATTATGAATAATAATTATTATGAATAATAATTATTATGAATAATAATTATTATGAATAATAATTATTATGAATAATAATTATTATGAATAAACCCGCACATTATATCATAATAATTATAATCGTGATTATATTCATGTATAAATAAGTGTAATTTAAATAATAAATAGTCATAATAATTATGTATTATGCATACATAAAAAAAGTCTTTGATACGATTCGAGAGTTGCGTTTTGAGACGTTCTAAAAAAAACTAAGAATTTCTCGCCTTAATTCTTAAAATTCTTAAATAATTCTTAAAAACTTAATTCTATATCTACTTGTTCTATACCCAGTAAACCAACTCAACACTGAACAGTAGGTTTTTATCGGGATCCGATCGGCATAATTTTAATTTCCATTCTTTTTCAGTTCCTAGTAAACGCACTGTTATGACACCTTGCCTAAAGTACAAACCTCTGAAATACCGTTCGTCCCATCGAGTTCATACACAAATCGAAAATTGCCATACAACGATTTGGGTATAATGAGAGCTCAAGAATAGTATAGCTTACCTCGAGACAATGGGAGTCGGTCCATAGATCTCAGATTCAATGTCGCGTCGGAGGACTTTGCAATGACTGATACACTGCTTGGTTTGGCATAACCAGGGTCAGCATGGTTTGAGACGCTATTAGTCGACGTCATGACTTTACGAAAGATCTGAGCGTAACTGAGGACCATGATAGTTATACACAGGACCAGGCCAGCGAGGATGGTGTAGACTCTGTACCACATGGCGGGACCGACCCGTACTGACCACAGATGGCAACCGTGTTCGTGGATAACGGAACCTTCTTCTTTGACGGTGAACAGCGGGATGAGGATGGAGAGCGTGACCACTGCTAAGAAGCCGAAGACGAAGCCCGCCAGATGACGAGACTTGCACCAGTTGCGCTGGCCCGACTGCACCACGATCATTCGGTTCAAGCTGTTCAAGGACGGCAAGAAGAAGCCGAGCAGAATGACGCCCAGGGTGAGGCTTTCTTGGACGTAGCAGTAAGTCTCCGTGATGACTGGCTTCGGGGCAGCTACGCCAGCCAACGTCATGGGCAGGAGGATGACGTAGCTGACCAACGACATGCAGGAGGAGAGGAGCATGATGACGCTGTTGGACGAGCAGCTCTTTTTGTGGATCAAGGTGGCGGCGTTCAAGGCATTGAAGATGAGGCAGATGGTGAGGATTAAGATGAGGAGAGACGCACAGAGGGCCGTGTTCCATTGACTGATGTCGCTGGGGATAAATGCATTGATAGATAAACAACCGCTCTGTTTATGAGAAAAACTAATTCTTGACGTATCCATGCAGCTAGCTAGACATGGAAAGGTGCAAAAATGCTGAATCAGAGAGGAATAGTTACATGCATTAGGCAACAATCAACAGGACAGCAGCATATAAAGAAATATCATGACCCGGCCGTGTTTTCACCATCCGGACGGGTTGTGATATTCGAGTTTCGCTATATGCTGCCGATTGCTGCTTAATTCATTTAGCACATTTGCATGTCTAGCTAGGACACGTAATTAATGCACGAAAGACCATCTAAAACACCCTTCTCGTGCGATCTCGTTTCTAATTTCACTGTATTTCTGACATATGAGTGAATGTCTTTAGATACACACTAATATAATATATTGATACATGCATGCATGCATATTAATGCATGTGTAGACCTGTACCTTTTTATTATGAACTATTATGATCGTTGAGTTTACATGGTCATATCATGGATCCTGTTAATTAGTGTATTGAAATCCATAACAAAATTTACATGACCATGAATTGACAATTGCACCGTCGATCACAATAATATTAACAGGTAAAGGTATAAGTGAATACTGATATAATCAACGTCTAGTTAATTTACAGCTTATTGAGCATAAGGGCGTGCAATCGACAGCCGTAGACGTCTTTATGCATCTGCCGAGAATAAAGAAGAAGGATTGGTATTAATCAAAATTAATTAATTAAAATAATTAATCAAAGAAGGATTGGTATGCTGCATATGAAGGTCATTAATTTATTCAAGCGACTTTGCAAAAGCCGTAGAGCGAGACAAAAACTTAGATACCACGGTGCTTGGAAGAATGACTAAAATGATTCACGAAAAGGTTTTTTTTTTTTTTTTTTTTCATGCCATAAAAACGACAACGGTGAATAATAAAAGGCATGGTCCACAAAAAATTATTCACACCAAAAGTAAATTTGTTAAAAATAATTATAATGAGAATGAATAACAGTGATAAAGACGTAAAAATAGTATTGTCATGTGAATTAAAAACGATCAAGTGAAATGGTAAAAACCAGAACATCTACAAAATGACGTTATGGTGCAAGAGTTAAAAACATTATAATGATGATCCAATTTATAAAAATAAAAATCAAGTAAACGATGTTTAAAAGTAGAAATAGTAGGTGAGTCTCTAATATTAACAGGTAAAATATTCCATAAGTGACAAACACGGTTAAAAAAAGAAGATTTAAAAGTATCCGCCCTACGTAATTGCGCTTCTAATTCGTATTGAAACCCTACGCTCGCCTCCAACGCACGCTCACGCACGCACGCACGCACGCACGCGTCCAATGTAGCTTTATATTCATGACCAAAACCAAAGGCAATAATATACGAAAATTATTGACGGGTCAATAAAGTTATACAAAAACTCACTTGAATACTTCACCATGATGGTGATGGTGACCACCGTCTTCAATGTCTCGGTCCTGTAAGTTGTCACTGGTGACAGTAACTCCAGTAAGAAGGTCTTCCGCAAGCATCTCTTCTGTCGAGCAGAACCCCACTGGCGTTATAAGAGACAGTAAGAGGAGAGCCACTAGGTAGCTTCATTGCAGCCCCCGTCTCCCGCCTCGCCCTTCTTGGTGCCTTCTTCATTTCAGCTCAGCACCTAGTCTATTTGTCAGCTGTGAAATTCTCATTCACCGCAGACGGAGCCGGTGTTAAAAAGTGCTAGGCAACTTTAGCGTCTAAACCCATGGGAATTGGCGAAAATGCTAAGAATCCTGTCCATTGATTATGACTGATGAATGCGCCACTATTCCACAAGAATAGTGGCGCATTTCAAGCGCATTTCAAGTGAATTCAACAAATTGCGCGACAATCCAAGATGTTTATAAATACAACCGTACTCCAGCCATTTACCTCATTTGCATAACCAGGGAGTGTATTTTAATTGTGTTATGAAAAAATAATAATGTTCATCAAGATTGAGCGTGCTCTAAAGAAAATCGGTCAGAAGTATCGCTAATAAGAAAAAAAAAAAAAAGAGTATCGTTTAGGAGTTTTGCTTTTTATATAATAACGATTGAAATACAAAAACTACTAAATTATGCGAACATAAGGCTTCAATTTGCGGATTAGCAGGAGTAATCAAGCAATTTGAACAATATTATTTTCCATGTGGAGTAATAAACAGCCTCCACTTTCGTACTTTTTTTTTTATATTAGGTCAGGGCTAATGAGTTAATCAGAATGCGAGGAATTGCTTTAATTGGCGTTAGATTGGTTTTATTTATAAACTGTGGATACGGTTTGCGTATATATAATAATAATTATTTAATTAAGTTGCACAAAATACTGGGATTAGTTTTTGCGAGTTAGCGTTCTTAATTGCCAAATGACATAATTTGCTCACAGGCATCTGAAATCGAGCGCTGACTTTGGCGACTTCCAGTTAAATACATTGCGTACTGTCCGTTTCGTGTGAATAATTATGAGAATATTTATATGACATTCTGTATACCCAGCACCAAATTGAGGCTGTTAAGCTTCTAGTGTTACCCATTTTCGTTCTCCTAACACTGTATGTGATAGGATTCGGTGTGATCGAAATTAGAACGATCTTAAGGAAATTGTATTCCAATTTGTTTATGATTTCGCAAGAAATTTTATATGTTTGTAGATATTTTGGAGATACGGGGGTTAAAGTCCATGTGTTTATTCACTGTGATACCAAGCAAAAATCGGCTTCGGTTATTATTAATATTAATTTATTCGTACAAATAAATGTACACGTTTATAAAGGTGAAAAAAAAAAAAAAGGACAAATGTCCAATATCATAATGCATTGTAAATAACAAGTCTCGGCACTTTTTTTGCGGTGCTCCTAATTTCATTTCATTTCATTTCATTTATTACATTTAAAACGCATTTTCAGCAATATCAAAGAACATTCAAATGCGCTGTACAAACAGAGGTAAAAAGGAAAATCATTAAATACTAGAAAATGCAATGTTAAAATAATAAGTCTTAAGTTGGGCTTTAAAAGCATCAAGCGATTGCTGGTTCTGTAGGTTGGAAGGTAATCGGTTCCAAAGGATGGAATGCGTACAACATGTTTGCTACATACATTTGAACCAAGTCTTTAATTTTATCATTGCCGTCATAGAGGTATGTGATTTCAAAGTATCAGCTCTACTTCGATTGAAATGTTTTTGCGATTGCTTGCAATTGATTGATTATTGGTATTGGTTAACTTTGCTGATCGAATTGCCCTTTTTTTTTTTTTTTTTTTGAGGAAGGACAAGGGATGTTACGTTAGTCATAATCTCTCTGACATAATACTATCTGTCATAGAAATACATTTTACGTCGTTAATTAATTCATGCTCGCATTTTTTAGTTAGATTAAGTATTTAATATTCTGATCAGATATAATCTGATCAGATTCATAATCATTGGCTCATGTGTACGGTATCAAACAAAAGCACCTTGACCAATCGCTTCATTCGACCTTCTGCTCCAAATGTGTATTTTTTAATCTTTGAAGTTTGAAGATCACAGCCTTCGATTTCCCTTCACTTTAGACTTCTCGTAGCATAACGTGACTTAAATGTGCATCTTCAGGAAATTGCTTTTCCGTATGACGATGGCCACCAATGCTGCTTCTAGCAATCTCACAAGTCACGCACCAATATTATGTTAATGCATATTTTACATACTCAAATTTGATTGGAATGAATTTGGAATAATTAGGACATAGTACGATTACTTACAAGTCATTTACCTTTAATATTAACTTTGAATACAAATGAGATCAATCATAGACAAAGGAGAGACGCATGTCGGTGTCAAAATGTCTTAATGTCTCTTTGTCAATAGTGAATGGTGGTTATAGGACTGTAACTGGTTTATATACTTGGTTTTGTGAACTTGCGGAATTATTTCGTTTTAGCAAAGGAAACATGGATCCTGCTCAGCTATAACCTGCCATGCAAATCTACGGAAAATGAGTTTATTGACATAGGTAGGTAGGTCAATGAAATTGTATGTTGATTGACATTAGATGTCAACGAATGCGACTAAATTCATTGAGGTCTATGGAATCCGATAACAAGCTGCGCATCTTTGAAGTAGAACTTCAGAGGCACATGCAATGATTATATAATGCGCTCTTTTAGACATCGCTGGGTATTAATGTTATCCGTTTCAGTGATCATAACTTTCGCTTCCCTTGGTGAGAAAAATTAGCCTTTCGGTTTGTCCCTCCGCTTTTTTACCCTTTTTTATCATTTCCATGAAGCGATGGATGCATTGAGCAGGATCAGAGAGGCTGGTTGGCTAGTGTTAAAGATGCTCAGGTAACACTACGTCGAGAACAACAACCCAATTCTAGAACATTTATTAATTAGCCGTTATTGCTTACTTGGTAAAGTGCGCACCTGTAATCGTTTCGATGAGATTTTTGTAGTACGTGAGGGCATTGCAACAGAGTCACGTGCAAATTCAGGTCAGTAGGCCCAGGTCATAGGATTTGCGATGTTGTTGCAGAGCGACGATGTGTCCTTCGTATTCATGTGTTTTAAGAAAATCGAATTTCCTGTTTTGATCCTTTCATCTCATTTATTCAAACCATTATACTGTTGACCTTGACTGAAATGATCACCGACTTCAATCAAAGTGTGCTTACAATGTTTATCAGATTTCCATTGTTTTGAATGCGCTATATTCTCACATGTTTAGTCTGAAGCTCCCTCTCCAATGAGATTAAAACTGAGGATTTATTTATCAGCCTTGGCGTGCATTTCTCGACAAAGTTCAAGTTCTCGGCCAAGGCCCAAATTAAAACATATAAACGTGTATATTGTTGCAAATTATATATTCAGGCCTTTGTTCTTTTAACGGCTAGTATATCCTTCATTTAAACATATTTTCGATACAATGTATATTGACAGACATCCTAATGGTAACAGAAAAATAATACTTAAGAGATACTGCAGATTCCCACAATCGCACCATGTAATGGGCGATAATAGGGACTTTTATTTCGCTCTATTCCGCTGTTTCGTCGGACCGGGAAATGTATCAAACATTACTCATTCTTTCTTCGACAAAATTAAAGGGAGGGAGAACTGGTTAAAAATGGACTTTGAGTCGTTATTTGATGCACCATAAATGATTCCTATGCCTGGCCCACACAAGGAATATCATCGCTAACGATTTCGCGGGAGATATATTGCTAACTAGGCGTGACGTCAGCAGCTGTGATGAAACACCGAGTTCCCCATCTGTTACAATGGGCCTCGTCATATCAGCGTGTCCTGCGACTAAACCCTTGGATATTTTTTTATTTTCTTTTCGGAAATAGATAGAATAATCATTTTGCCACCAGTCAGGCGCGAAAAAAACTTTTTTTTCGCTATTTTTCTTATTTTAACAAGCGATTTTCTAGGACACCTACCATGTTTCTCATCCTGAAACAGTAAAAAGGTCAGCCAGAGTGCACCACGCATGCGCTTTCGTTTCGTAAACAACAGAGATGTCCTTTTATGGCGAAGATGCTCTGCTCTGATTGGCTGAAATCGATAGCTTCACGAGGGGAACGGAACCAATCAGCCATCAGCCAAACCAAGCCATCTGCTGACGTTTGCCTCCTATACTTCGCAATGGAAGCCATTCTCCCATAGGCGCAATGCTAACCCCGATATTCGGAATGCATTATTTCCTTACGCTTGCATCCAGGCAGGGTGTTTTTGGCACGGAATGCTATCAATTGGTGCTATGAGTCAATAGAACATCACTTAAAATTTAGTTCCCCATCCCTTTAAATAGAGCCCAACTATATAGAGATACTGTCATACTAAGTTGAATAATATGATATTTCACACTATTTATTTAAGTTTCATTAAGCAGTGTTCTCAAAATTCCGAGATATTAGAAATACAGAAATACTCATAATAACAGAGTAGGTCAATAATTAGGGGGTAGGGTAAAGCCTTTTGCTATTATTTATTACTCATCCCCATAACTATCTTTACTGTTTGACATGGATATATACGTAATTAGACAGACTATCTTTTTCTGAAAATTTCAAGTCGCTTATCTTGAGATAAACATGCAAATGTGAGGACCGAGTATTGAAATGAATCTCTGAGAACAAGTTTTTCTCGTATAATTCAGCAATTAATCGGATCAAACATATTATTTTAACTGCACAATTTAAGGCTGGTGTATAGATTATGTACAAGCATCAAATGCAAGAATACTATGCTTTTTTAATTTACACACACACAAAAATTAATAATAATAATAACGTGCTATATTGGATCATTCCTTGAGGGTAATTGTGGGCAAACGTGTTTCCTATGCGCATTGGATTGACTAATGCATATTTTCTAGACAAAAAATTCTTCAAAATGCACGTCAATTTTGTATATTTTTTTTTATCCTTATTTCATTATTCATTCTTTTTTTTCCCCAGATCGCGAGCTATAATTGCCGGAGCAGCCGTTTCGGCTCCGTTCCTGGTTTCAAATTCTCCTCATAATTTTGTTACAAAGAAATATAAACGGGAAGAAAGCAAGGACACTTCATTACAATATTTGAAAGCCGTATATAACACAACTAAGATAAGGAGTCACAAGTCTGTTGAAAATCCGAGAATAAATATAATATATTTGTGCATATGGAATGAACATCGAGGCTAATGGTGACAATGTCCAATTAGGCTCTAACAAACTGGTAACACCTATTACGTAAGCTCAAAAGGTTCGAGCATATATGATACTAGTAGCTGAATTGCGACGATTTGAGGTGTTGAATCTAATAAAAATGTCTTACACGAGGCATACTCAATAGTTCAGCGAAGGAAGACGAATGCCTTCTGGGGCCAAATGACAGATCTACATTCCACTTCTCGCATCGTTTGGTCAAATGAAAGAAGTTTA
Source organism: Capitella teleta (assembly GCA_000328365.1). Classification (NCBI taxonomy): domain Eukaryota; kingdom Metazoa; phylum Annelida; class Polychaeta; family Capitellidae; genus Capitella; species Capitella teleta. Next base: position 286,774 of record KB310836.1, read on the forward strand.
TGATTAGTCGTCGCTCTGTGTATTGAGTTTCAACATTACTTAAATCTTGCTGTCATGCAATATCATTTGACCCGAGGTAACAACGCAAGACTGTTGGTGGATTTCGGGCATGAGTGTGTCCTATATCCCAGCCTACTCGCCAGCTGTGACATTCTCATTGCGCCAATCCCCACGATTAAATCCGTGAGAATTTGCGGAAACGTTAAAAATCCTTTGTTGAAATCATATATTATGAATGCAACACACGATTTCAGAAGAGATTTGGTCCCGCATTTCGTAATAAATTCAACACATTTACTCAAAAATTCCAATATGATATTATTTGCAATTTGCCTCATTTGCTTATTTAGACCTTGCGTCGTGAAAACATAATATTCGTGCCATTATATCAAAAATTCCAAATTCGGCAAGTTTTCATATAATTATGATTTCTTCCATTGGCCCCATTGTAACCAACTTCGATTTTAGTCACGTGACTACTCCGCTTTCGGAAGACGAAATTCGAACTACGAAGCTCATAATTTTGATAATACGAATGGGAAAGATTCTGACTGTTATCGACGCCAAACAAAATGTTTACATTGGAATACGAGGATATTGTTAACAAATTTCCGTCTGCCTTGCCGGTAACAACGAGCCAGTGGTTTCGAGGGAAGTTGGCGAAGGAGCAGATGAATTCCGATGAAGCGGTCTGCAATGACAGGAAGGCCAGAGGGTGTCGACTTTTAAACAGTGTCATCGAGCCCAGCTGACAATATAAACAGGTTAGTTAAGTTTCCTGATTGCATTTTATCTATTACATATAAACCACAGAATGACACGGTTAAACTTTATCGCGTATTCAACGCATTCCATCGTATGATCGTACAATATCGCTTAAGTCCTGACGCGAGTCGCCGGTTGACTGGTTTTGGGCGATTATAGGAATCGGCGAAAATTTAGAGCGATTGTGCCGTTAAGGCAAATATCGTGGTTTTATGGAATATTATCAAATTTTCGAGGTTATTACCGCCACACTTGGGCACATTTTACTGAGATCTTTATATTTTTGGTATTTAATTTGTATCACACGAACTTATATATAATGACGCACTAAGACACGAAATTCGCAAGTCGAAGCGGAAATCTGCGATGAATCTCAATCGCAATTTTATGCACTCGGCAAAAACAATAGCAAAACTATAATAATTAAGTAATCCTTCTCCTGGAGCAAAATAATTTGTTTTGGGAATTGGTTGGGCATGATTGTTTGAATCTGCAGTAGGTAGTATTTTTGTTAAATTGGACCATGGCGCATAGTGTGTTTTGCACACGGCACTAATGAAACATATTGGCGGTTTTGACGCAGACACGTATCCACCTGAATGGAGTATCTTTGCAATAACTACTCAATTCTGCTAACATAAATTAAGATTCATTTCATGGATTACTAAGAGCAATCAAGCAATATCAACGACTTTATTTTTCAAAGTGAGGTAATAAATGGTCCCCCTCCCCCGCTTGCTCATTATAATATTAGGTCAGGGTCAACGAGGTCAATTAGTCAGACAGAATGTTTGGAAATGCTGTATTTGACATTATATAGGTGTTGGTAATAAAATGAAGACACAGTTGGTGTATTTTCGTAGCAAAATATATTATAATAATAATAATAGTAATTTACAATAAAAAATATTGATATAGCGCAAATATACAAAAGAAATATAGCTATGCATATTATGTGAAATTGAAAATTATAAGTGTTGTATAGAGTTGAGCCGGCGCCAACGTGGCTTCAGTCGCGAATTAACTCGCTTTCTCAAATCCCACACAACATGTGACAAAAGACGCATCGATGATGTAACAATAACAACAACAATAACAAAATGTGTTTATTCAACAAGAAAATTTTTTTTTTTTTTTTTTTTGGGGGTCGATTGTGTAACAACAGAAAAATGATGTAAGAAATGCACATACAGATGATCATTTTCATGCAGTAGCCCCAAATTAAAAAAAAAAAAAAAAAAAAAACAAAAAAAAAAAAAAAACAAAAAAAAACCGGTTATCTATGGTAGTAGCAAAGTCAGGGAGTATGTTTCTCGACTTCTGCATCAAAGAAGCTCATTGATCTCTATGTATAAAGTCATCATTCATCAGAAGTCGTTTCTCCGTCATCGCTCAACCTCGGAGTAAACATGCAAATCGATGGCCACCACAATCCGCATTATTCATAACGGTCGTTCATGATTCACAACGGAGTTTCTGCGTTTTGGTCCTTCCCTCACACTCATCGATCATAGTGCTCGATTTCACTTGTCTCCGACGCTACTGAAAAGATCAAGGCACCGGCACACGCCAATGAAAACTCACCCCTATTTTGGTACATCCATTTCACTCGATTTTACATGACGTCACTCGGAATTCCAAAGATGGCTCACAAGGCGAGGCGAGTGAAAATGAATTCGCAGTATTTACTGAATACGACCAGTTGACTAAATGCTACTATAAATAGCAGCCAATGAGATACCACCTGTCATCGGTGTGTCCGTGTCATTATATATATATGACCAGAGAACCAGTGAAAATGCTCGATTAGACCGTGGTATGCTTACATGGCATTCCTGGCTTGTGGCTCTCCTCCAGTCTTGCAGTGGTGAATCTGTTGCTGGTAGACGTCACTCTTGTGTCTTGTA